>JASSUY010034999.1:0-80467 GCA_032466535.1 Forpus xanthops | reverse complement strand
CCTGCCCATAGCAGGGGGGTTGGAACTAGATGACCTTAAGGTCCTTTCCAACCCTAACTATTCTATGATTCTATGATGGTTTTGTGTCTCAATTAAGACCAGTGCCATGATCAATCATACAAAATACAGCTAAAAAAGAGATACAACATTCTCTCACTTCAAAGTTTTTCTTTCTGTAAGATTGAAAAGAGCAGCCTCATATTTGCATCTCTGAGAACTCATGGCTCACCAGCACTGATAGATAAGCTCTGGGAAGCCTTTCTGTATGACCTGGACAGCCTGGCAACAGTGCATGAAATGCACCAGGACACTGGTATTCAGAGACCAATTTCACAGTAAATGCATAAAAAATGCAACAAATGAGGTACCAGAGGTTTAAGCTCTAAACACTTTTCAATTCAGATGGGAAAATGATGAACATCAACATTTTTGAAAGCTGTGAAGCAAATGCAAAAATACTATGATTAGAGGAAATGCAACAAGTCGGTAATGTCATCTGATTTTAGAGGCTAAATAGAAAGAAGACACTGGTGTAGTGATTTTCCAATGCCTTTTCATTAACTTGCTATGAAGGGCAAAGATTTGCAAGATCACTGGTTCTGTCTCTCTCACCTTTTACAGCTGTGTTTTACAGTTGCATTTTAAGGCTCCATTTTACAGCAGCAGAACTTTACTCATGTCAGGAGTTGAAGTACACAGTGAGAAATCATGAGAGTCCAGACAGACCCTGTATGTATCAATAATCACCACAGGGCCTGTGTCACTCTGGATTACTTCCAGGCACTCAGCATGACATGAGTCAGGACTTCAGTGAAACACTGGTGGGCTTGTCTCCTGAGAAA
The DNA here is from genome assembly GCA_032466535.1 of Forpus xanthops. Classification (NCBI taxonomy): domain Eukaryota; kingdom Metazoa; phylum Chordata; class Aves; order Psittaciformes; family Psittacidae; genus Forpus; species Forpus xanthops. Next base: position 79,625 of record JASSUY010034999.1, on the reverse strand, counting down.
GTTCTAACAAAGTTTGAGCTTTCTAAAATGTGCACTTTCTCTTCAGCAGTAAGCACCAAACTGCTGCTTCTCTCTGCACCCTTTGAAGTGAAGCCTCCTTAGAGACAGCTTACTTACCAGCAGCTACTACACAGCTGATGTAGTACCCAAATGCCATGAAATATTTTCTGATTCAAAGAGTTGGGTCATTCATGGTAGTTTAGATACTCCTACACTGCAGCCTCACATTAAATAAAGATATTTGCTAAAAACACTGTGGTCTTATTCCTTTCACCTGAAATTCATTGAGATAAATTATCTCCCTATGTCCTCCCCTACTCATTCCATTCTTTGGAGAGATCCAAGCTTGTGTTCTCCAAGGTCATGGCTTTAGGGGACTTTGTGTACAGGAAGACTGGGATCTATTAGAACCAACTTGCATAAGTCACCTGTAATACCTAAGAGATTACGTGTTATTGCTATATCAGTATTTGTATACAGAAATACCAGCATGCACATGCTGTTTCTAAGTCACAGCTGTTTAGCTCCCTGTACAAAGTAATGAAAAATTAACTGATTTAATCATTGATTTTCTTTTTGTCCTTAAAAAAAAAAAATGTAACTTCCTTAATTCTTCCTAAAAGTGCAGCAAAACTCCTTACACAATAATAGATATTTTCCATTACTTCACTCCTTTTCAGCCATGAAAGCCATTCTTCATTACAATAGTTTTTTACCTTTATCTCTTTGCCCTTTGTTTGTCTTTGCTACTTAAGAGCCTTTACTCACTATGCAAACAGCTTCTGCACTAGGCTAACCACATTCTGTTACCTGGACTTCTATAAGTAGAGTAAGAAGCTTGAATAGCGTCCATCAGTCATGTGCTTTACACCTTGGATTTGAACTCAGAGGATAGATACAAAACAGCTTGGACCACTTTTGAATTGACACCATGTCTGTGGGCTTCCTACACTGTAGGCTTAAGTTAAAGTTAAGATCTTTCCCACATCACCCCAGCTGGCTGCAGAGACTACAGCTCTGGCATGCACAGTCTGTGGTGCACAGCGCACATCCAGGTTACAGGGTGAAGAAGAAACCACACCAAAGATCAGCTCCCATTCACAACATTGCTGTAGCAGACCTTACTCTTCTCCTCACTAATATTCATGCTTTGTCATGTGGCAAACCACAATGCAAAACTAGCACCAATGTAATTGTGCCTTCTCAAGAAATCTTAGCCTTAATTTTATACACCTAGCATCAGGTCAGGCAAAGTTGCAAGGCAGGGTTTTGATACCTCCCAAAGACAGAATAACCAGACTACTGCCATAAATATATTAAGTAACTTTAATGCTGCTTAGTGTTTTTGTTACACACTTTCACCCATATACTCCAGTGTATTTTATACAATATGAAGTATTTTCAAAAGTATATGGCTATAGACAAAATATTCACAAAACCAGTTTCAATGCAAGCAGAGAATTGCCGGGGGGGGGGGGGGGGGGCAACCGCCCCCCCCCCCCCCCCCCCCCCCCCCCCCCCCCCCCCCCCCCCCCCCCCCCCCCCCCCAACCCGCCAGAGTACAAAATCTTTGGAAGATAAAAATCTAAGGAAACTGGATATGCAAAATCATCCCACTGCAGTAATTCAGGACAACCAAGTGGTTCCAGTAGTCAGAAGGGATGCTGCTCACTGCTATGTCATCCCTAAGAACCTGTACAGGGTCAGCAGAAACTGCAGGGCTCTGCTGAGGGTGCCTGGCTCTCAGAAATCCTTCTACCTGACAAGTCTGATAAAGTAACTTCCATAGCAGGCACCCTGGTTGGCTCCAGGAAAAGGAGTAGGCCTGGGAATGAGGAAAGTCTAGTCTTCCCTTACCCAACCACTGCTGGTCTCTACAGAGTATTCAGATGAATTGGCAAGATGTGGTAAGCATGCTGTTTTATGAATGACAGGGAGCCTTTTTCCTCTCAGGTGATGAGTTTGGCACTATTCACAACAGCAAAAATCATCTACTAAAGTTACAGAAAAGTTTTACCACCTGCAAACCAGCACAAGTGTCAGGGATCAGAGTGCAATGCCATCCTTTAGTTTTGTTAAATTGCTTTTCTATATATAATATTGAATGCCATTATACAACAGGGATAGTCAAGAGAGGCTCAATTAAACCTCATTTGTGCCAAGAGCAAACTCCAGAGTGGGCAGACCGCTCTGCATTCCACTGCTTTCAGTAAGACATTGGTGTAGGCATTTGTCCAAACAGAAACACCTCTACAAAGCTTCAGGTTTAGAATGCAACAAATAATACACTGCAAGAATTGAGGTCAGACATTATTCACCATTTGGTTACATTCCATTCAAATGATATTGACTCACATAACAAGTAACAAATGCAGCACTTGAAGTAATAAAACCAAGGTGGTACTCTAACAAAGTAAAACAGTGCAAATATTCCTGTTAAACAAAAATATACCATGTATATACACACATAACACAGATGCACTGTTTCAGTATAGCAGTATAAATAGATCTAATTAACCTAAATTCCTAAAACTAATCAACTACTGACTGACAGTCCCAAACAGTTTCCATGTACTAAGGAATACATGAAGCTGGAAGGATCAGATAACCGTAGGTGGATATGGCTACAAAAGAGTATCAAAAGATTTCACTGGATGTATATTTAAAATATCTTCTCTGTACATCAAAATTAATAATATATATACTAAGCTGGTATCACAAAGTCAGCTTGGGCTTTGACCACGCAAGGAGCAGCACACAGAAAACCCATGACTCTAAAAGTCTCAAGACTCCACCTGTGCAGAATGCTGCAAAACGCTTGAGGCCCAATCCCAGGATTTAACAAGGGAGGAGCTTTTTAGCTGCCTATGCAGTTAACACACCAGTTTAGTTTCCATCTTCTTCCTCTTCTGATTTAGCACTAGAATTCTGTTATCTGCTAATGACATATCTGTTTATCCTTGAACTCTATAATATCATACAGTGAGTATGCCTTTCATGAGTACAGAATAAAAGTAAAAATTAGAAAGCGAAGAGATGGAAACTTGTTTTCTGTTAGGGAAATCCTTATGAGGAGTTAGTTGCATTTCAGCACTTTGAAACAGATTTAAAGCAAAAAAAAATAAGTCTTTTGGAATTAGATTACAGTAAAACAGACAAGTAGCACTTAATCTGATCTGGCGCAGAACACTCAGGCATCAACCTCTCTTCAGCTGCTATAGCCTCCATCTCCTTAATGCCAGGGCTGTGCTGCAACCGTAACAAACAGCTGTTGCAAAGGCAAAAATCTAGAAGGGGAGGGGGGAAGGGGGGAAGAAGAAAAAAGAGAAAAGTGAATCACACTTTATGTTGCTCTACATTTGGTTTTTTTTTTTTTTTTTTTTATTCTAATGAATACAGGGACACAAATCATTCAAAAGTTACCTCTCCCAGCCAAAATGCTTAAGGTACATGTAGGTTTGGGATCCTCTGAAGTCCTGTTATTAACCTGTTATAATAACCCCATGTTACTGCTTTTCACTGACTTGCTGGCTTCAGATGACATTTTGAAATAGAATATGAAGCAGAATGTCTGCACAAGTTATGGAACAAAGTAACTGTAAGTACACTGTATTCCAGTTTTCTCTTACCTAGACTGATCAAACATTAATCTCAGATTTGTTTCCAAGTGAATGCCTTTACCAGCAAACAGCTAAGAAGACACACCCTAAACAGAACCCTTTTACTTGCAAAAGTACTGCAACAGCTTCAAATTTGGCCTCCTTGACCAGATAACCTGCCACTAAATCAACTCCTGAGAAATGCCAGGAAGTTACTATTGCCCGAGCACTGAACTGTACAGATTTGAAGGTCATTGTACAGCAAACTTGAATATGTAATGTAAACCAGAAGGAAGAAATGAGGAATTGAATTGCTGAAGTTTCTCATTTTGTCAGGTGCTCACGATGGATTCTGCCTCTTGGAACACAAGAATTCAATCATGTCATAACAACCTACCTACTTGCTTTCCACACAAGTGATAAATTGACAACTGAAGTTTTCAATAGATGCTACACTGTAGAACTATCACCCATATAAAATGAACATGTGTATTTTTAATCACAATATACAAAAGGAATTTTAAAAGATAAAATGCTAGAAACCATGTAGATCACAGGACTGTTCTAATGAAGTGTTTTAAAGGATTACAGGTTTTTTTCTGAATGTCCTGACGTTTTAGTTATATACTTCTGGAAAAAAAAAATGCAAAGACACTGAAGACTTCAGTTATCAGATAAACCATTTCTCAGCATCTCTTAATTAAAAATACTGAGGCAAGTTACAAAATAGCCTCCTCCCCTATCTTGACAGGGAATTGAGGAGCTTGGAGAACTAAATTCTCCTTTGGAAAAATAGTATAGAAGGGGGAAAGAGTCTCTCGGAGTTCCCAATATCCTGCTGTCAGACAAAATGACTGAAAAGACCATAGTGGGCCCTGAACACATTGAAGAAGGACTGGAGAGCTATAAGGTAAAATTTTGAGATTCTTGCTTGTTTCAAAGCCCTCCCCTAGCTCAGGTGCAGTTAAGAGACACCACCTCTTTCCTTTTGCAATGTGGCCATACAAGTAGCAGATGTGATCTAGTGTGTTACCAGCAAGTGGGTGGTGGTGAGGCGCTCTGGACTTGGAGACTGACATGGCCACTTCACCCATCAGAGACTGGCTTAGCCAAAGCAAAGGGCCTTCTCTTTTTATTCCCCTCTTGTAGAGAGGATGTGAACCTTACACCTTACTTTCACCTGTTTTTATCTTAAGATGAACTGAAGGCATTTACTATGCAAAATAAATGGTGTGTTTAGTTTCAAAGACAACTAATACTGACAGATGGTTTTAGAAGCTTAATATATATATACAGTTCCCTGAGGTATGCAAGACCCTCTGGATGGTAAAAAAAACATAATAGCAGTAGCTCTGGTTCTTTAAGTTAATCCTACAGGCACACCTCTACTTGCCTTTTGGGGAGAAAGCTAGAACCTGGTGTATTTTCTGACTCAGCTACGCACACCCACATCACCAGATACGGTGATTCAGTGATGATGCAATCACAGTGAGAAAAATGAAGTCTGAGCTTAGTCAATAAAAGCACTCTAATCTTTGCCATAAAAGACAGCAGGACCCTTACAGGGTAACTTTTATCCCTGATATAAGTCCAAGTCTTTTTCCTCACAGACCAGCTAAATGGTATAAAAGAAACCACTGAAGGTTTGAGCACAGGCATGAAATTGACAAGATGTTTTGATGAAAGCTCAGTTGTTAGCTTTGTTTTCTATTCCAGTAACCAACACTGCTTTTACAAAATATCTCATCTAAAAATTATGAGCTGTAGTGATCATACAAATATAACACTACAGTGAAGAACAGCAACTGAGCACCTACCACATTAGCTTTAGCTTATTCCAATATTTTATGTAAGTCTCTGATGGACACTATTTGATACTCTCAGACAACCCCTTTTTTTTCACAGCTCTTCTTTCTATTCCAGCTTGCTATTAAGTTCCCAAGTCGGCTACAAGGTCTCACAACAGACTTCTGTTCCCCAAATATAAATATATGAAATACGTACCGATGCTGCTATGCTTATGTTATATTCATGATCTGCCATAATCTTCTCTTGTGAGGTGGAATTGAATTTGCGGGGAAAGTGATGCAGAGATGTAGCTGCTGCTTGCAGTAGAAAAGCTCCAAAATAAAAGACAAAAGTAGCCCCATGGAAAAGAAAATCCTGAAAAGCAAATGACAGACTCAGTTTAGGCTGCAATACTTACCTAACTCTTCTTGACTTAGTACAAATGAACCCCACCACTGAAACATGAAATTAGTGCTGACAACATTAACTTTAGACAAGCAGTGTTAAATCCATCTGAGAGCTTAACCTGGACATGTTTTCACAGCTGTTTGCAGTTGTAAGCAATTCACTAACGTAATTAGTGATAAGAGGCAACTCTCTCCATATCATATACTCCTTCAAGTTAAAGGCATGTGCTCATCTATATGTACATATGCTGACCTTTCAGATCACTTAAAAGCTATTAGAGCTTACAGAACTCTCCATTCATACAGTTTACATAAAGAGAAGGGACATATGGGTCAACTTCAACACAATTTAAGCAGTACAATACAGGATTGCCATCCCCCAAATCCCTTCTTAACTATAACGTAACCCCCAGAAGACCCCCTTCCAGGCTTAAATTTTGCTTCTGTGAATGACCAGAAACACCTCAACCTTGATCCAGCTGAAGTTTACTTCTTGATAAAATCAGAATCCAAGAACTGAGACATTCCTCAACTCTCCCTAACTTGGCTCTACCCAAAATACAGTAATTTGGAAGTACTTAATGATGCTGTGGAATAAAACGCCCAAGACTTGAGGGGACAGGAGGCACGATTTACTTAAAACACACTCCTCTCTCTCTCTTACCTAGGCAATTCTTCCCTCTTTTGTGGTGAATGCTAGCTGAACACAAGGTTGAAACATCTAACTCTCATTTCTAATTCTACTATTGGAGCACATGAAAAAGCAGCTATTGTGCCTAAATCTATTTGCAGTTTCCACTGGGCAAGAACCAAGACATGTGCCAGTACAGTTTTAAAATGCCTGAAATACTCCTTCAAGATCTGTTGTGAGCATGCAAAACTGACATTTGCCTGGCAATCAGTTCCTGAGTCCATGAAATATATACTGTGTCCATACCCAAGCAGGTCTGCAAAGGCCATAGACACAATTATTTAAGTTCTACACAAGTATATGTATGTTTTTTGATGACATCCTTGTGAGGAGGGCTGATGCCAACCTGATGAAGTTTAACCATGACAAGTGCAAGGTCCTACAGCTGGGTGGGAGCAATCCGAGGCACAGCTACAGGTTGGGCAGAGAACAGATTCAGAGCAGACCTGAGAAGACCTTGGGGGTGTTGGTCAATGAGAAAATGAACATGAGCCACCTTCAGTGTGCACTTGCAGCCCAGAAAGCCAACCATATCCTACCAAAAGGAGTGTGACCAGCAGAATGCGGGAGGTGATCCTCCTCCTCTACTCTGCTCTTGTGAGACCTCACTTGGAGTATTGTGTGCAGTTCTGGTGTCCTCAACATAAAAAGGACATGGAACTGTTGGAACAAGTGCAGAGGAGGACCATGAGGTTCAGGGGACTGGAGCACCTTCCGTATGAAGATAGGATGAGAGAATTGGGGCTGTTGAGCCTGCAGAAGAGAAAGCTGTGTGGAGACCTCATAGCAGCCTTCCAGTATCTGAAGGGGGCCTATAGGGATGCTGGAAAGGGACCCTTCATTAGGGACTGTAGTGAGTGGACAAGGGGTAAAGGTTCAAATTTAAACAGGGGAAATTTAGACTGGATCTGAGGAAGAAACCCTTTACAGTAAGGGTGGTGAGACACTGGAATGGATTGCTCAGGGAAGCTGTGAATGCTCCATCGCTGATGGTGTTCAAAGAGCCTTGGGTGGCATGGTTTAGTGGGAGGTGTCCCTGCCAATGTCAGGGGGGATGGAACTAGGTGATCTTAAGGTCCTTTTCAAACCTAACTATTCTATGATTCTATATACCCTATCTCCAGCACCTTTAATTCACTTGAGTGCAATGGACTACTAGTATGTCAAGAATGAGAACCCAGGGTACACCATGTGCAAGTCCATCACAACAGCAGACAGCATCCGTATGTATTAGAAATTACTATGCAATATCCTTACCTACTGACTATAATGAAGTGAGAATGTGATGCATTTCTCTATTTAGACAATTGTTTCTTTATAGGTGTAAAATTTTCCTATTATTGGAAGATTTTTCAAACTCATCATTTGTTCCACATTTTATAGCAGCTAAAGCTTAAATTACACCCTAGTCAGTTCTGATAAGTTATAAGCTGCTATAAATTTCCCATTCCAATTAGCTCAGGAAAAAATTTTCTCTTAATGAAGAATCATCTGATCATTTGAGGTTAGGTCATAGAGTACACTGCTTTTCCTAATGACTGGGAATCCAAGTTCTGGCAAAGCTGCTGCAGTAATTCCCAAGTTCTGGTTTTCCACTGATTTGGGATTTTTTTGTTTTTTCCCCCTCTCAATTTTTTAAAAACAATTACTTTCTCTTGGAATATCACAAGGAAGCCCTGCTGACAGCAACAGAACTGAGAAGTGGGCAGAGGGGGGCTTCCTGACCCAACCGGTAGCCTTTATGTGCCATGCTTGGCCAATCTCAAGCTTGGGCACAAAACACACTCCATAAGTCTCCAGCTCTGCTGTAACTTCTGTACCTCACAGTAAAAGATCCCAGGGACCTACTCTAATGTAAGTGCACTGAAGCATGGGAGAAGCTGCTGTGCTTTGCTGCAGCTGAAAAGGCACTCAACCCCATCAGACGTTTACTGCTGTGGCCTCCCAAGCTCACTGGAGCTGGAAGACACATTTATTTTTCACACTACCACCTGTGGCACCACCACATCAGACCACAGGCTGGTGTTTGTTCACTGTGTGAGAAGTACTAAACCCCAAATCACAGCCTAAATTACCCATTTCATAGCACAGGAAACCTTGCACCTTGAAAGACCTGTGCCAACCCAGGGCTAATCAGGGACATCCATTATTCTCGGGCTACTAGCAAGCAACTATGTCAGTGTTACCAGCTGTATGCTTTTGGCACCACTGCTCGTAAAGGAGAACAAATAGCTCCATGAGGAAGACAGTGCTGACTGTATGCACGAGAGAGATTTTCAGAAGACAAACTCTTTAATTTCCTTCATTCTCCTGCCAAACCCTCTAATTTCCTTCACCCGGCAGCAATTACACTGAAGCTATGTAGCATCAGTAAGGTTTCACATTTGTATGGCTATGGTTTCTGTGACCAAAACCCCCCCCAAGGGTTTTTTGGTTTTTAGTACCTGTTAGTGGGCTGCCTAATCCTTCCTTACCCCCACATGTGTACAACCATTGAAACCTTATACAAAGTTTATGTAAAACACTATCAGATCTGCATGTTATCTTAGTTCACATCTAATTTTGTAAATGAGTGTGTTGTGAGTCAGGCTGTAAAGGACAGTATTTATCATACCATCTGGTTTAATACAGTGATGTACTGAGTGATGTATCTCCCTAAGGTCTGTTTTTCTCTCATCTTTTCACTGCATAGTATCTTACTCATATCAATATATCTTCTATGTATTAGTATCTACATATAAGTATTATAAATAGCTCCACGGATACTAATGTAAGGTATTATTAAATGCAGGGCTGTCAGAATCCCATGCTATTTTAAAAATTTATATTTAAGCTCCTGGAGTCTTAAACCACATTTGTGTATCAATCTCTACTACTCCCAATATAACTAAGCCACGACTCTTACCATTTTTCTAATGACCTGTAGCCTCTGTAAATTTAATTTAAGAAATGGCAGACCCCATATATTTACCTAAATGCCAACTTCAAGCAAACAGGTTCACCTTTTTATTTAATAAAACAATTACTAGAAATGCTAAAACTATTTTCAACAGAAGGTAAAAAGTCCTTGTCAAGTGCTGATAAGGATTTTAGTATTAACAAGTTACAAAACATTTGGGTACCTGAAAACAGTAGCCCAACAATCTATCTAGTTTTATTTTAATTGACTGCTGGAAGGGGCTGGATATCAGCTGCCACATCAGAAATAAAACAATTCGCTGCATTTATTTATGTTGACTTAGTTATGACAGCTTTTTAGGTTAAGTTACACCATCCCACAGATGCAGCTTTTATACAAGTCATGTAGCAATTTCCTGACATAGAAAGTTTTTCAGTAATATATCCCTTAAAAGGAGACAAAATTAAAAGTATAACAAATCACTGCAGCATCGAGTAGCCAATGCGTAAGACACACTTACACAATTGTTGTAAGATGAACATTTGTATGGCATTTGCAATCTATAAAGGGCTATGTCCTCACCCAGCAACTTGTAAATTGACAGTTTCAATGAAACCTAGGACACATTATAATTTACTTAAGTTATGCACACGCTCAAAGTCTTTGTTGCATCATAACTTGTGAGGCTGTCACAGCACAGATCCCTGTAAAGGTCTCTGTAATTGCAACTCATTATTAGTGTAATTACTGCCCGTATTGTGCTGGAAAGCTGACACTGTGTGTATACGTATTTGATATCAAAGTGCTAAAGTTCATTTTAATAGGGTCCAGTCTTTTAGCACTGATGAGCTGCAGCCCCAAATTCATGAAAACTTATGATTTGCTTTAAAGACCTTTTGTTTAAAGGGAATGTCTGTTAATTACCTGAACAAGTAAATAACTACAAATGTTAATACTGAAGCATGCAATTCCAGCTGTGATCAAGAAAAGCAACAATAGAAAAACTAAGCTGCATAGTAGGGAGGTGAAGGTGATCAGGAGTTACAGCCATGCTTAATATTTTAGAAGATCAGGTCGTACTGGAAGATTTTTTGGAAATTCTGATCATGGTTTTGCCACCTCTTATTATTCTCTTCCAACAACATAAGAAAGTGATACTATCTCATGCCCAACTACTTGAGTGCTAAAAACCCAAAGTACAAAACAGTTTATGCCAAGAAAGGAGCATGTAAATTAGTATTCAATAACCTGCTGTATCCATGTGGTTGGCAAAAACTGGGACGAACAACTTCCCTTTTCTAACAGAAAGGTACAGACTGTGAGAACTATTGGCACAAGCCATAACAATCCATTACAGCAAGAATCAACTTATGTCTCCACAATGAAGAAAAGCTGAATAGAGTATAATTATTTGTTGTCTCATCAGGTTTCCTTTAAGAAAGACAAACTTTAAGCTTCCTAGAAAGATGTTAAGCTATACCATAATGCAGGTTATGCTGTCTTTGAGGTCTAACAACCACTCACCAATGCTACCCTGACTTTAAGGAGTTGAAACAGAAGTCAGCAGAAGACTTTCTCAGGAACTAGAGGAGACTTCCTGGGTTCTTTAGTCCAGCCCATGCTATCTCAAATAACCACATCACACAGTGTGTTCATAAATGTATCACTTCTTTTACACTATTACAAGTACCCCCATTATTCACAGTGTTGCTAACACTTCTTTAACACTCAGGAAATATTTTCCCATTTCCAGCCCGCGATTATTTCTGTCCATTTACATCCATTTGCTGTCATGCCTTGTTAAACTAATTCTCTTCTTGCTGCTCATGCATTTTATGCGCTCAGATAGGACAAGTATACTCCTTCAGTTTCATGAGCAGGACTCTTTCAGCATCCACCATGAAACAGGTTTTGTACTTCCTCCATCATCCTTGTGGCCCTGCTCTTCCTTTTTTAAGTTCTGAATTCCTGTTTTGAAAACCTTTGCACTAAAACAGAACGCCTGGCATCAGGACTCTGGATCAGTAGTTCCCAAAAAGTGATTTCCAGTTCATAAAATAAGGAAAAATATCTTACCGTCTGGTTCCAGTTGACAGCGATTCTATTTGCATAACCGAAGAGGAACACACACAGGAACACAATGGACAAGAACCATGCAGTCACTGCTACAAACATTACCCATCCCTGCAGCAGTGGCAGTGGAACTCTGGTAGAGGCTACCAAAATCCAGACTACTGTTCCGAACAGCTGCAAGGAGAGAAACACAGATGATAAACAGACAACTTTTATTCAGTCCTTTCAAGGATTAATATCACTCATCAACATACCCTCAAATTACTCTTGGAAAACGAGAGGCAACACTTCAAATGTTCTCAGAATGCCCAAGTGCCATTCTCAGAAATGATAGGCACTAAGTGGTGATAAGACGAACCTACTCTGAAATTCTTAAAAGCTCTTAATCTTGAAAATGGGATTTACAGACCCAGGTGACTTGTGTGCTGATGCTGAAAATGTTACCCTTATTCTCATTTTGGAGGAAATATAATAAATGTGAAAACATGATTCACACACACACAAATCTCAACATACTAGCTCGCATGACAAGGATGTATATCAGATTTGGATTCAATTTCATACTGTTCAGTTTTGTACTCCTAAACAGATGAGATAAACAGATGAAACTGCATTTTCTTTTTCAATGCATTTGTAATAAAAGAGTCAACATATTAAGCAATGAAGAGAAAGAGAAAACTAGAATACAGAATAAGGCAAGTTGTAAATTATGCGATAATGACTAGAAAAATACTCAGCTTTCCAGAACTATAACCTAGCGAAGAATTCAGCACCACGAATTTTCTTTTCATCATGCTGATCACAGTGAATGAGTGGTGGGGATGCTGTGCAATGATGGGTTGATGGAGAATTTATGTACTCTATGGCTTGCCAGTTTAATCAGCTCTTGGCCTAAGGAAGGTACTATTTCTCCCTGAAAATCCTGTCTCTTTATAAAAAAGATAACTGGAGAAAATCTTAATTGCCATCGGAAATATATTCATTTATTACAGAAGGATTTAACTTCATAATCCAGCCTGCAGTGTAGCAACAGCTACCATCAATTTCTGAGTAAGTTACTACTTCCTCACTTTAATTCCTACAGATTTACAACTACAGAGTCAGAGATTACATTTTCAGATTCAGAGAAATTTCTTTTTAAGTAAGGTTGGATGAGAGATAGCTTTCAAAAGATGCCTGGTACAAAATTAATTGGCTCCTTTCTCATCTTACATTGCAGGAGTGTATATGTAGAGATGCACTGCTAGTCTAGTTTAACCCTCCCAAGGGCTTATGTACTAGCCTTCAAGTAGTTCTTTAGGGCTCCTTTTTTTGCTGCTGTGAAAAAGAAAAACTTTCTTTAGTACCACAAGACTGCAGGTGCAAGCCTGTTACTCAGAGACCAGATAGTGATGGGCAGTGAGGAAGCAGAAAGGACAGCACAAAGCATCTGTTAAACAAAAAGCAGAGACGTGAAACGTTTGCAGCATTCTGAATATGCAACCTTGCAGATATCTTAAAAAATACATTTAGGCATCTACTGTAGAGACTCACTGCTCACTGTTGTGCTGTTTCCCTCATAACACCTGCTTCTCTTCAGGTAAGCTGTCAGATGCATAATACGTTGGCCAAGCTAACTACCTTTCTGTCTCTACTCATTCAGGACTTGTTTTAGCACCTAGGCTTGTACTCCAAGCTCTTTGCTGGGGTGGTTTTACAGATTGCAGGGTGGGCTCCATCTCACAGACCAGGGCCCAAGTAGTACTCTGCTCTGACCCCACGAAAAAAGAAAAACCGTAATTAAAACCAGATGAGTTTTGCCAAGGTTGGTTTTTTTTCTCTCCCACTACTTAGCACCACAGCTCTGCAGAGCCACATACTCAGCCTTAACTCAAAGGTCCCCCAGTAAGGTCTAAACCACCCATGAAATTAAACATACTTGTAGGAGTTTGCACAGGACCCGTAACACACGGACGCAGGCAAGAACCAGTGTAACTCGCCATGGCGGGTTTGGGCCGCGCACTCTGAGTGACCCAAAGTCCTCGACAGCTCAAACAACCTCCATGTAACCCATCTCCAGACCCCCTGGCGCTGCCCGCCAGGCCGGGGGGGAGCGAACACGCAGGAAGAGGCCGGAGGGAGCGGGCCCGGGCCCGGGTCCCGCTGCCCCTCCCGGCACAGCCCCGTGTCCCAGACACCGGCCCGGAGCAGGGCAGCGCGGGGGCTCCCCCCTGCCGCAGGCTCGGCCGCTGCACCTTTCCCTCACACAAAATGGCAGGTGAGGAGCGGGGCTGAAGCTCGGCCGTCCCACCGGCTGCGGGGCGCTGAGGGGAACGAGGGCCGGTACCACCACCCCCCGCCCGCACTCACGATCTCCAGGAAGATGACTGCTCCCGAGTAGGTGCGCAGGATCTCCAGGCCGGAGGGCAGCGTGACCCGGGGAGGCGGGAAGTAGGCAGCGGGGTTTGGAGGCGGCGGCATGGACGAGGCGCTCCTGGGCAGCATGTTGCTGTGGCGGCGGCTGCGGCCGAGCGCGGCGGGAACGGCCCAACCGCGGCCAGGTGGGAGAAGAGGAGGAGGAGGAGGAGGAGGAAGACGGCACAGGTGCGGGCGAGCCTGCGTGCGCCGCTCCGCCCGTTCCTTCTGCCCGGCCCGCCCCACCGCGGCCCGCCCCGCCGACTCTCCCCCTCCGGGCCTGGGCGGGGGGACCCGGGGTGCTGGGGAGCGGCGTTGTCCCGGTTACGGAGCCCGGCCTGCCCCGGACGGAGGCCGCAGCAGTGCGGGCGGGCACGGCGGTTTGTCCCGCCGGGGGCTGTGCCCCGCCGGTGGATTTTGGCTTCTCTGGTTGCGCTGTGTCCGATCTGGAGTGCATCGCTCCCGTTCACTAGTCCGAAGTCGGACCCCGCCAGACTTGGGACGTTGTTTCCTGATGCAGCCTGCAAAGGTTGTCACTTACCTTCTTGGAGGCTTCAAAATTATGAGTTTGCACCTTGTTTTTTTTTTTTTTAAGGAACCTACTAGGTTGCCTGTTTGAAACACCAAAGAAAACATCTCAGCTGTATCTTTTATTCAGGCTGCCTCAACCATGCACAACTACTTCAAAGTAATAGTGCTTGTTTGATGTGAAAGTTTTGGGGAGGTGAGAGTACATGTGCAACAGACCACTTATAATGTATTTTCTTGTGCTTAGTACAAATATCTTCTGAAGGATGTGATATAAGTGATAGGAAAACAGGGAATGGCTTTAAAATGAAGAAGGGTAGATTTTTACTAAATATTAGAAAGAAACTCTTCACTGTGAGGGTGGTGAGGCACTGACACAGATTGCCCAGAGAAGTGGTAAATGCCCTATCCGTGGCACTGTTCAAGGCCGGGTTGGACGGCCTTGGAGCAACCTGCTCTAATGGAAGGTGTCCCTCCCCATAGCAGGGGAGTTGGAAATGGATGATCTTAAGGTCCTTTCGAACTCAAACCATTCTGTGATCATATGATATAGCAGTTCTGTTATTTCTGCCTGTGTGCCTTAGATTGACATGTCACTTAGATGACTGAGCACTGTTTCACCTGGTTATCCCATGCACTGTTTCTGGTGCTTATCCTCAACATACGCAGCTGAGATTTTAAAGATTGTATTTTACGAAGGTTTTGTGCCAGTGAGGTTGAACCAGTTAGGACTTTAAGTTCCTATTCCTTTATTTTCAGATCTCTGCTGTTCCGCAGTTGTGCTTTTGTGATGACAAGAAATGCCTCAGCCTGAGATGCCTGTCTTCCCCAACTCAAGCTCCTGGTGGGGAAATCCTCTAAGCACAGCTCACCTTCCAGCATACCTAGTACATAAATAGTTTTGAGACAATTCTGAAATGCAGTAGTCACCACTTACTTTTGAAATTGTGGCTTCTACAGGAGGAAGAAGCAACAGTTTCTATTTTTGTGCTCTCTCCTGGTCTCTATGCCCCTTGTAGCTGAATGCCTCTTCCACATCAAATGGGAGTTGTGGGATTGAGTCCCCATTGGGCCAAGGAATGCACTCAGCCCTACCTCCCCTCTTTTTTGAGTGCTTTTCCCGATCAGTTATCAGTGTGATTAATATTCCTCCTCTATACCTATTTTAAAAAGCGAACCTTGTGTCCCATCCATTTATCTTCAAGGAAGGGCTGCAGGCTCCTGAGGCACAAAGGGTCCGATTTGAGTGTGTTTTGGAGGGGAATGTGATTCAGACTTGTGCCTAAGTGATCAGGTATGTAGGTGGCTTGTTCTTGGGGTTGCATTCTGGAGACCATATGTCCAATTAATTTCACAGTCTGGCTTTAAATCTGTTGAGTCTGCCTTGCAGAGGGAGAAATCTGAGTGGGTGGAAAACTGGGTTGATCAGTTTATGATTCGGAACAAGAAATGTGATTATCCTTATCTTATACAGGGGAAGTACAAATAACACTTGGTCATAAACATTTCAGTTTTATTATCCAGCCATGCAATTAATCTGTGTGAACTCCAGCAGCACAGGATCTAACTGATGATTACATACCAAGTGCAGGCACTTTTTTTCTTGCTTGCAAATACCATTCATTTTAACCTGCAGTTTCATTTTAACACTGATTTTCTTGAAATTTAGTGGCTTTTCACAATGAAGTCTAAATTTCCCTGTTAGATACACGTACACACAATAGATTTATTGTAGTACTTTTCCCTAAATCCTAATCATTTAAATGAAAGTAGCTGTTTACTGTGTTTTGGCAGGATATGCTACAATGCCATGTGGGATTCTTTATAGACTGATTCATATACTGTTTGAATCTTTGAAAACATGGATTCTTTAAGAGATTAGTATCAGGATTGTGTTTTTAAGTTTCCATGGCAAAAGCACATGTTTGTGTTGGACTGCTTTTTATTAGCATTTTTATGTAACTAATTGCATCTTGGCATGTTACAGGGTTACTAATGATGCTGCTTCAAGTCTACCAGAGTCAACAAGTAGACAGAGGTATATTGATTCACTGTACATAGGAAGGTCTGTCTGTACAGTCAAAAGGACTAAAAATTTCCCTTAAATAACTGTTATATAAAGTTAAAACTCTTTCTTTTGTGCTCTTATGCTTGTGATAGCCTAAAAAAAGTGGCATTGTCACAGAACTATAAAGCCACTTGTTGTCATTTTTAGATGGCAAAAAGTATTGATGATTTAAGTTCCAAGTATAGTAATATCTGTAATATTTAATATCTATAGAAATCAAAATATCTGGTTCTCAGTGCTGTAATTCCTCCTTCCCCCAAGTGACCAGCCATTAGAAAAATGCATTAAATGATGAAAATCTGTAGTCAGCTGATAACCATCATATCCAAGCAGTAAAAATTAAGAAGAGATAAATTAATATTTTGCAAAACATAGCCATACATCATGCTGGATATGAAAGCTCCTTATACAGCAGTGCTGTGTAGCAAGATTCAGAGTACCTTTTGTGATGTGTAGCATAACATTTCTGGAAGGGCTGAATATAGGTGAAAGTAATATCAATATAAGAATTCATGGTTCCTTAACGCCTTATTGAGTGCATTATCAGAAACACCTCTGGTAGCAGGTGTAACTCTGCTCATGTCATGCCTTGTGTTGCAATACACACAAGGGTGGTCTGCTGAAATGGCCAACGGAATGGAAAGTTTAAAAGCCATAAATGACAGTAACCTTATTTGCTACCCATGTGGCTCTGTTTGCTCACAGCCAGATCTGCGCAAACAGATCTTCCTAAGCCAGAGCAAGGTTTTTCTGATAGTACTGGGATCTGTTTCTTTCTTCCAGTTACTTTCTTATCTGGTGGAAGTTGCTCCCAAAAGCCCTCTGTGTTTCTTTTAGATTTGCAAAGGACTCTCTTAATCCTGTGGTTAATTATGTGTCAAAAATACAAAACCTGAAGTTGATTGTATAAACCACAGACTGATTTGTTTATGGGTTAATTAATTTAACAGCTCCTAGAAAATGCATGCGGGATTCTGATCTTATACTGGTACCAACTCAGGGGTCATTCCCCTTTAGCCAATGAAATTAAACAGGCACAAAGCTGGTTTGCATAAGGTGAGAGATAAGGAAACCCTTCAGCGTTGTTTATATAGTGTATTTACTCAGTGGTAACAGAACTTTAGTGTCATGTTTGGACCAGTGCATATTGTGAATTAGTGTGCAAACACCAGTGTATTGTTGGGGTTTCTTGGGAGGCAGCATGACAGTTTTTATTTTAGCAGGTAGGGCCAGGCTTTTATTGGATGCTGCTCCTTTTTGCATCATCAAACTAAGGGAAAAGTAACTGTTGAAATCACTCACTTGGTCCAGTTAAACTGAACTTGGGATGCCCGCTGGAAAGAGGAGATGAAGATAAATGTGGCATCTGTTTGGCCCATGAGTCGCAGGGATGGCTGTTACCAAACCAGTCCCCAGAGGTTAAAGTGGTCTCAGAGCAGCGCAGTCTGAGACTCAGAGCAATATCACAGCTCTAAGCAGTGATTTCTGTCTGACCCCTAAGTCTGTGGTGGTATACTGGATATGGCCTCTTCCCACAGAAGTGCCTTTTGTGCCCAGAGCTGTGAAAGACATTGACCTGGCTACTGTAGTTGTCCATGATCCAAGAGTGCCTTTTAAAGCAGGAAATCCTTAGCTGGCTAGTTAAGAGGAGTTTAAGGTCCTTTCATACAGGCACCACACAGCCAAGAGGCTGGCATCAAAACAAAGACTGTCCTTGGTGGAGTAGGCAGGTGCTACTGAGAACAGAATGAAGTCTCTGACCTGTTGTGATAACATCATTTCCATGTTCTAAGAATGCCAACACTTAATTTATTTGGCTTGGTAGCACTGCAGCTCTCTAGCAGCATAGTATAACAGGCAATCAAAAGGCCAATTCTCCTTTCATTTACACTGAGAAATTCCTCTTAGACTTGTTAGGGTGCAGCAAACCTAAAAATGCAAAACCTCATCAGAGCAGAGAGAAGGATCCTGAGCTCACATGGTGCGGGAGGCTGAGTGTGTAGAGGGAGACGTGACAGAGCAGAGCAAAGTTACCAAGTGGGAATATGTTTCAAGAAGTCAATGTGCTGCTCTTGGCATAGATGAGCCAGCAGGAAAAATGAGTTGCATGAATCACCCACAGCAGAGAATAGGAAAATCTTGGAGGTACGAGCTAGAGCATGAAATTCTTGTAGATGAGGAATGAGTAAATGGCACTGGTTGTTTAAGAGAGAATTGCCTGGGGAAACCATTAGATGGACTGCACAGCAGTTTTTTCTCCCATTTCACTCTCCTGCTGCATGGTCTTAGGGGCAAACAATGCAGCTGGTTGCAGAGGAACTCAGATTCAGCAGCACGGGCAGGACATGCTCTCTAAGTGCTGCCAATGCAGGATACAGCACAGCTCCATGCCATTAGTACTGCGAGTATGATGGGTCTCTTCTCACTTTGTCATCAGGCAAGGCTTAATTAATAATCTTTACTTATAATGTGTTGGCCGCCAATCTTATCTCTTGTTGGTCAGGAATATGTATCTGTTGTTTTGATGAACTATCAGTGGTGACGGGAGCCACAATTTTTTTCTCAATTGCATCTTGTTTGCTTTTTTGGGTACTGTTTGTTTTATTGAGCAAATTCTTGGCTAAAAATCCAATGCAAGGAAAAGGATAATTAAGCAAAAGACAACGGTGGCTTCATTATGTGATGAATGAATTCAGAAAGGAGAAGCTGCAAGACATTAAAATGTGCTTGTATAAAAAAGCTCAGTAATGTTTTGAAATAGCATAAAAACACTGCTGCAAAAAGAGTGAGCCTATAGATTTCAAAACAGTCTGAGTTTATTCAGTTGTTAAAAAAAAAGTATCTTACTTATTATACACATAATTATGCCCTATCTGATTATTTAGTAGGATAGTAATGAGCTATTTGAATTCAAGTAGGAGCAGCATTAAGTGAATCATAACTAACCTCAATATTTGTAGTGAGTTTCAGTTTGCTTAAAATAACAGGGTCTTATTCCACTAGCATCTGTTGCTACTTTACAGTGACTACTGGAGTTATAAGGCTGAGAGGGAGTTCTTCAACAACTGAATCACTGGCAGGCCTATAATCCTTTTACTGACTATGCTTCATCTCAAGAGTGTCTGACCCCAAGAATCCCATGCCACTGGTACTCATGAACTTTCTCATGGTAGTTCAAGGTGCATAAGCAGTGTAACAGAGCTGCTGCCAAATTAAGTGGTCCTGTTCCCCTAGCCATGGTTTCCCTCTGCCTCCTTTGCATCAAAACTAGTGAAAGTTAGGGTACAGAGTGGATTAAACCAAGGCAAAATTGTTCCCTTTTTCTCTTCGATAGATTAGACTTGTTAGGGTGCAGCAAACCTAAAAATGCAAAACCTCATCAGAGCCACATACACTGCCATGTCCTATCTATTTTATGCAAGACACAGTCCATGGACACTGTTTCTCTTTTAAGATGGTAAATGAAATCCACTGTTACAATTTTTCTTCCAAGTAAGAAATGCTGATGCAGCCTTTAGAAGCCTTCACATGGACTGAGCCATGCTTCTACACCTCTAGACACAGTGTGCTGCTGTGCTTATAGTAAGTAAAGGCAAAAATCTGATCATCACAGTGATCTATTTGTACTGAAGAATATTGATTTCATTATGAAATTAAAATTATTCATAAAGAAGTGTGTGCATACTCTTAGGTATAGGTGATTTTAGGGAAATTAGTACCTGGAGTGTATTTTCTTGAGTAAAGTTTACAGTGTTTTACATCCTGGAGGGTGCAAAAGTCTCAGTGGAGATGACCGGGTCACAATAGATCAGAGTTTCTCTCATTTTTTTTATTACTTAGAGTAAGCACAGACACATGTTCTGTAACCTTGAACTTCAGATAATGTGCTTGCTTGTTCTCTGCAATGATAGACTCCCATGGGGCTCTTGGGTGTTTGCCGGAGTTCTGTGCCCTGTATAGAACACGAACCTTTTATCTAATGCACAATTTTCTGATGTCAGATGGAAATGCTGCCTTACATCCTCTGCAAACCAGCTCTGATACCAGTGGCAGGTTCCAAATAGTAGCTGTTTTTTATTTACGAAGTGGTGAAGCCCTATCAGAAGTTAGCATAACACATAAGAATAACATCATTAATTCAAAAAAAAAACATGAGTTCAGGAAAATCTGTGGTTACTTCCGGCTGCATAAGGGATTCCCATTCTAGAGGAGGGGCTGGAGGGATCTCAGCTGCAAATGTAATGAACTAACAAGTATTTATAATCAAGGAATTACTGTTAATGTATTTCTTCAGGCCTATGTCAACTACAGAGTTCATACTGAAAGCAGCCTCAGGTTCTTTCACAATGGTTTGATAAGTTTAAGCATTTGATCAAGTACCTCTTGGTTTATAGGAAAGCAAACAGGTTTGATTTTTTTTTCCCCTTTTCTTTCATAAATCCTAAACCAGTTAAACTGCATTCCTGTTAGCCTGGCGTCCTTCATGAGGAAATAAGTGTGACACACAGTATGTATGCAATTTCTGGGTACAAAACAACGTGTGGTTGTACTAGCATCCTTTAACTTATTAATCATTAGGGAAGGTGAAGTTGTTTATGCTGTTCACGCACTGAGACACACTCTGCTAAGATGTGGTTTAAACAATGAAAAATAAGTTAAAGACCAACTATCTCACTTTCCCTTCATGATTTTCAATGTGACAACTACAGTATTTACTCAATATTATTCACTCAGAGCTGCAAATAGTTTGTGTTCAGTAGTGCTTTGTTTCCTGACGTCTTTCCACTTCTTGCACATGCTTCTTTTTGTAGTGAGTGTTTCCATCCTGTATTATACATAACTCTTCACTGTGGACTTGCGCATTCTCA
This sequence comes from Forpus xanthops, assembly GCA_032466535.1. Classification (NCBI taxonomy): domain Eukaryota; kingdom Metazoa; phylum Chordata; class Aves; order Psittaciformes; family Psittacidae; genus Forpus; species Forpus xanthops. The sequence goes on along the minus strand of JASSUY010034999.1, from coordinate 58,310 downwards.
GAGATGCTGGATGAGGACTGGGAAAGGGACAATGATATCAGAAATATTCCATAGGTGATTTACAAGGCAGTAATTAAAAAATTAAACCAAACTTAAAACAGCAGTCTCCCTGCAGCTTTAAACAAAATTATTCTTTTACTCTGGAATCCAATTCGGAATGGGACCTCACGTTCACATATTCTTCTGTGTATTTACAGTCTGTAGCATGCATTTCAAATACTTACCTTGCCATTTTCTGCCTACCAGTAATTTTGTGGAGCTATTTAAGTAGTTTAAATTTTAATCCACAAGTATTTTGAAGAAAGATGAATCAGTGGTAAAAAAAACACAACTCATTAATTTTACACAACAGCAGAACAATAAATGGGTCAGTATTCTGTGCATTATTTTACTAATAGGTTAGTCTAATTAGTCTGTAGTTAGTGTTCATAGGATTCTTTGAAGATGTAATTTGTAGTACAGGACTAATGTCGTGTTCATACACTTACATATCTAGTTATACTTGGAAAGAAATAATTAACCTTTCATGAAGTCCTTTTGGGTTTCTGGTGCACAGTGAAAGAAACCAGGGTGGAATTCCATTGACCAATTGCCTATGTGTATCTCTGAGCTACCTGACTGGAGTCCCCACTAGAAACAGAAAAGAAATAACCATAGCCACATCTGAGGAACAGTTTGTTTTGTACTGAAGTATGTATCTGAAAATAGATCATATGAATCATTTATGTCTGCTTCTTGAGTGCAAATGAAGTTTATGGTAGCCAGGCCTGATACGGACATCTACCCTGCAGATAATTAAAATTAGGTGAAAGAAATCCCTGGACCAAACTAGTTCAGTGTTTTCTGCAGTGATAATGGAAGCAAATATAGAGGGTGCTTAAAATGAGTCAAAATCCTTCGCTTGTTGAGTGAAGGGAGTGACTTAATGTAACTTGAAGAGACTGTGTATGCCATAAACATACATACTTGGTTCCAAGCATGTTTGACATAGTGAATGAAAGGTGCTCTTCTTTGCCCTCCAAGTCTGTGTTTTTCTTTCTGTCAAAGCCTAGCAGAATAAGTTTCTGTAGCAAACCCATCCAGAACTGAAGTTGTGTCAACTTGCCCTAGCTTCCTTCCAGAGACTTCTGAGCTTTTCTGCCTCTCATATTGGTCAGTAGGACATGAGGTATCTCTGAAGCTGAGTCACAGGTTCACGTGGTCTCTGATGAGGTAAACACAAAGCAAAGACCTTCCTTTCTTCTTGGTTCTATTGCAGACCCAAAGATCTCTGAGCTTCCCCTACACTAAACTGATTGTCTTCCAGCCCCACAGAAGCAGTTGTACAGGTGATCAGGGGAATCCACATCTACTCCACATTTTGGGTGCCCAATACCGAATTTCACACTTTATCTCAAACTAAACAAACTTTTTCCTTCCAGGAACATCTTTGCATGTCCCATTCTGGCTGTTCTCTAGAAAATCTTTATTTTCAGGTTTTTACTAACCTTATTAGCAAAAAAATGAAAACATCTTTTCAGTGTAGGATTGTGCTGCGTTCCTACAAGGCTTTGTCCAGCTCTCATCCTTAGAATTGATCTTCTGGATGGATCAGTGCAGAAGGGCTCTAGCCAAGAGGGGCTCTCTTCAAATTTTTCCAAATCTCTCTTCTACTTCCCATGTTTTTCTGACCATACAAACACCTGTCCCTCATTTCCAGCTTTTCTAGTGACCCTCACCTTCACTGGAATAGGAACTGGCTAATACCCTTCTCACGCACAGAGAAGCTTACCTATCTGCAACAACAAAAAGGGGATGAGCACAGGGACTGACATACACAGTGTGACATCTCCAAGTTACAAATTAGATCCTTGTGTATTAGGAGGAATCACAGCCTGAATCCTCATAATTTAATATGTAATTAGAACAAGTGGGGAGGATAAGCAAGGGTACCATAAGCAAAGTTATTCCATAACCTTCCCTCCTCTGCTTCCCAGACTGTCATGGCTGCCTGGGTAATTTTGATGTAAGGTTCTTCTACTATTGTTGTTGTTATTATTATTAGTCTTTTATTTTCTCCTTTATGAGAATCTTTATATGGCATGGCATGTGTGGTCACTACCATCTGTCACACACTGTTCTGTCCAAGGAGAAGACAGTGCAGTGCACACATATATATTCCTGTGTCAACTTTAATGAGCCCACTGGCATATATCTGCACTGGAAAATGTTCAAATCTGAGAAAGCAGGAATGAAAGCTTTGTAACTCCCCTGGTTTTGCAGAAAATGTATTTCTGCTTCTTCAGGTCCTGAGAAAGCTCTCTTGCTTATGTGAACTTGCAGATAGCTCTGGATTCCTGAGCTGTTGAATTGAGATTTCCATTCGGATCTACTGACAACCTTTTAGATTTCCTCTGACAAGCTTTAAAGCATTTTCAAGACCTAGAAATTGGCTCATAGTGGGAAATAAATTCCTGAGTTCACATGCTAAGCATCCGCCAACTCTGCATTCACATTTTTCTGCAGTTTTACTTAATCTTTTACTGACTGACTGCTCATCATTGTTGATCCTTCCACCCGCCACATGGTAGAGTGCTCCACGTGCTCAGGGAATGTTGTGGGGCAACTGATATAAAGACTTCTATTGTATGAAGTTGGGAAGATTGGCATCTTGTGCTAGACAATTCACTGCTAAGAGGTTAATAAAATAGCAAAAGTTTGAAACATCTGGCAAGGAGAAAAAATGAACAGAGTATTCATGACTTAAGTCTGTTTTAAAAAAAGATATTACTTGTATGTGTTGAAGTATGTCTGCAACAATTAAGACCAAGGTAATAATTGACTGTCCTGCTGAACCCAGGACATTGACGTCTGTCTACTTTAAAAGAGTTACACATGTTTTGTAAAACACATAAGCAAAGACAAGTGCAACATAAGGGAAAATAAATGATGAAATTGCATTGTATGAGAAGGTCATGGCTCTGCAGATGCTCCCATGCTGTACTACATCATACAAGAGAGGAGCTACAGACCCTGTACTGCCCCAGCATCTGTAGATCTGCACTTGATTAGGAGGGACTTCAGTGAGGTTTAAGCAGAGGTATAGCACTGAGGATGTTAGGGATTCAGAAATGTACCTGGTCACACACACTTCCCAGCCATGGAGGGTTTTGTATAGCTAGTGACTCTGCTTTGTCACGCTGCTACTGCTGTCTGCAAAATAGGGCAATGCAAGTTCCTGGTCCCACCCACCTAATGAAGGTCAAGTGAAACTTTTCCTCCCTGTGTTGAAACACCGGTGTGGAGAAACCTTCCCAGGCTAGGGAAGGTGGGGCCCCAGGGCTGCCGTCAGATGTGCTGGACGCAGCAGGTAGGCACTGAATACTTTTACAACTTGCTGTTGTCCCTTTCCACGCAAGCATAAAACCAACCCAGATTACACTACTGCTTTGATCTTGCTCCTTCTTTCTTACACATGTTGAGTAGGTTACATATGACTTCAATAAAAGAGGAAAGAGATGGCAACCCGTGGCTTTTTTGCCTGCACAGACTATTAAAGCAAGACAACCTAGAGCAATGCTTTCCAAATAACCATAAATTAATCTTTCTCTCTGTGACACATTTACTATTTTTATCATCATACACAGTGTCAAATTGCATTTCTTACTAGCAATTTCAGCTACTTGAATTACAACTGAATGAACTGTTTAAGACTGTATGTGAAACTACAGATGCTTATGTATTCTTCTAGCTGTGGTCAAAAATATGGTGCTCCATTGCTCTAGGTGCTAACTTCTTTATTTTTCTTAAGTGTTTGAACAGGTTAAAGGCAATGAAAGAAGTGGATCTGCTGAATGCCCATATGAGATTGCTTGAAATGCTTGAAGAAAACATGTTCTTAATGTACATATTGATTCTGTGATCATTTTTGCTAGAATTAGTTTTTAAAACATTTTGTTTACTCTAGGTATCTGTGCATTCTGAACGTGGGGAAAACCAGATGATAATGCCTGCACTGAGTGAGGTGACAATCTTCAGAATATAGCAGATCATAACATCCTAGCTGTCTGAGAGCAGGAAGCATTCCGAAGTATTCCTACAGTGCTGTAGCAAGATCTTACATAGCTGTCTTGTGTTCACTGTACAGTTGCAAGCAGGTATATCAATAGACTGGTGTGGCTAAAGAGAGCTTGATGGAGCTGCAGTGTAAAAGGCAGTATAGAGGAAGTGGAAGCAGAGACAGGCTGCAGTGGAATGATCTAGAAACACTTCCTGAGTTTGTAGGGGTAGCCTCAGAAGATCCAAAACTTATATGCAGTTGAGATTTGCACAGGAAGCGTAACAAGAAAAGCTTCCACTGCAGTGTTGGTATAAAAAGGCTGAGCATGGAAAATGTGGATCTGCTACTTTGTGGAGGGGCAGCAGACACAGGTAAAGCTGAGGCATTCTTAAATTTCCTTGCCATCTTTACCAACAAGCTATCCCATTCCTCTGTGCTTAGGGAGAGGGTTCAAATAGAACTACAGGCAGTATGAGTGTTTACAGAGAACCTGTGAGAGTTTGACAAGAAAATTCCATGGGATCAGACAGACTACATCCAAGATGCCAATAAAACTGGTCTGTTGTCTCTTCAGGACTTCTGTATCATTTTGGAAAGGATATGGAGATCATTAAAGGTTCCTAAAGATAAGAAATAGGTAAATGTTGCACTCTTCTTCAGAAAGGCCAAAGACAGTGTAGGGAACTATAAATTGATCAGCATCACTGTGGTCCTCATGGAACTTACAAGGGGCAAGTCCTCTTGGAGCACATTTCTGGACTTATGAAGGAGAAGGTGGTGATTGGGAACAATCAGCATGGATCTCACCAATCGGAAAGAATACCAGTGGATATGCTGTGGGCAGGGCTGCCTTGCAGAGGGACCTAGGCAGCCTGGAGGAATGGGCCAACCTTATGAAATTCAGCAAGGACAAATGCAATTTCCCTCATCTGGGAATGATGATCCCTTGCACCAATATAGGCTGGAGCTCACTGGCTTTACTGAGAAGGCCCTGGGGAGTCCTGGCCACAAAGAAGGCTAATGGCATCCTGACTGCTGGAGGGAGTGCAGCTAGAAGTATGAGGCAAGGGATTATGCTCCTGCTCAGCACCTGTTGGGTCACATCTAAACACTGTCTCATTTTGAGCTCCCTCAGTACAGGAAAGTCATTGAAAAACTGGAGCCAAGTTTGGCCAAGGGTCCTCAGTATGGTTGGAGTTGGAGCCGTGTGACAGAGAGCTAAAGGAGCTGTATTTGTTCAGCCTGAAAAAGATATGGCATCAGGTAGACCTTATAACAGCAGAAGATTAAGCCAGGCTCTTCACAGTGGTAATTGGTGGGAGGACAAGAAACATAAATTGAAACAAAGTTTCAGCTTGGGAATCATGAAAAGAGAAAAATGGGAAAAAATAATACTGGCATTGGGTAAAATGATTTAGGTGTCAGGCACTAACAGACCATAAATCCTGAATAGTCAGGCACCATTTCCTGTATTCCTGGCTCCATCCACTTCCTGGAGAAACCTAAGGTACTTTACCCACCACAGTGAATTTCCATTGGTTAGCAGTGATAGAGCCCAAATTCTGAATTATAGCAAGTATATTTTTCCTGCAAAACACAGCTATAATACTTGAGTTAGTGCATGCTCAAGCTTGTGTCCACATGGCATGGTTCAGAGCTGTATGGACTTACCTGCCAGGTTTCCTGTGTGGGATAGCCTTTTTTATTTGGCTTGGCCTATGAGTTAGGCTTCTTTGTAAAATTTATTAGCTAGGACCTTGTGCTGCAGGAATGGGTTGTGCAAGCACCTGATCATACTTACACCTGGCTAGCTTGAATGCTGCTCTACTCTACTGTTCCTCTTCAGCAGTTAGCAAAGAAATGGCCACCCCAGATCTACTTGTTTCAACTGGTATGGCTCTGCCCACTGTACACGAGTATTTAGTGGGTGAAAGGGCTGGTTTTTTTCATTTTTCTGTTTAAGAAAGGATTAACCTGATGTGGTAGGAGAGGAGGAGGATGGAGGAAATGGGCAGTTCCAACCTTTCCATTGCAGAAACTCAACACAAGTTCCTCTCTTGCTTCCATGACCAGAGACTTTGACCATCATTCCTTCCCAAACATGGAGCATGCTCCAGGATTACTTATAGCTCACAATCTCCTGAAGACAAAAGTTTCAATTTAGACATGTATTCCCTGATTTTGTAGGATGAAGGAGAGTGCCTGATCCAGTCTCAGGCAGAGCTTGATCCTGCAGCAGAGTATTGTCCTCTCTCACCTTCTCCCAGCCCTGAGTTTGCTCTGAAAAGAATGGACAAGTGGGCTGTTCATGATGAGCATAGCATTAAGGATTTTGTCAGCCAATGGTCTGAGAATGGCCAAGAAATTTCCAGCATTTGGACCCCCAGTCTGGCAAGCATGTATTGGTGACTTTTTGGGTCAGAAGTTAAGTTGGGGTGTGGAGAGTGTATCAGTGTGATTGTCCATACCCACAGGGGTGCACTTCTGCATGACTAGTCAGAACTGACCTACTGTGAGTCTTGCAGCTCTGCACTTGGACTTCTAAATGGCATTACTTTTCATCAAGAAACTTTGCCTTGAATTAGTAATTCTTTATCATTACCCATTAATGATACTTAAACCAAAATGTTTAGCTTAATGAGTTTATTGTTATAGATCCTAAAAAGTGTAATTCTGCTTAATTTGGGATAATAGCAGTTCCCAGGAAGGGAACAATCCAGGATGTGATATGTTGTGTTAAGTGAACCTATGTGCCCAAACACTCTCATGGCAGAGTAGGGTAGCAGTAAAAAGAAATGTGGCTCCACCATCCATTCATTCATGAGCCTGATTACCTGGAGGGTGTGTAACAACATGGGTAATTTACTGCTGGTAGCAATAGGTGGTTTTCTAAATAGGTGGCAGAGAAACTGGATTGCAAGAGTGGTTCTGAGTCAGTGAGTCTGCTGGGATGCTCCTGCATTGGTCATTGCTCAGATATGAGCTTCGAGTCAAACTAACAACCAGCTAAATGGTTTGGAGGATTCTCCTGTTGAGGGTGAGGTTAAGGAAGTAGACTGTTATCTATTTGTCTTTGCAGTGCTGTACGCAGGAGTAAAAGGGAGACTTGAAGCTGCCCCTTTGCATTAACAGCTCAAGGCATATCCAACTCTTTATATACACAGAGGAAGATCATATGTAGCCTGTGCTCAGAGTGCCCTGCAGGGTACATTGCTGCGCTGTGCTTAGTGTCTAGCATTCTCCTTAGCCTCCAGATATTACTCCTTCATTTTTAGTGTCAGGTAGGAAAGAAAATCTATAGATCTTTATTACAGGGGCCATGGCATTTCTCTTGATGTCTCCTGCTATGGAGAAAGGTGAACGATGAATAAGAGCAGGCTTATTTCTGAAGGCAAAATGGTTGCTGTGCCTGAAGAAGAGAGCTTCTTCAGTATTATTAAAGACATGAAAATAAGATCCATTGTGGTCATACTGACTTGGAGATCTGAGTAGCCAGGCTTGGACAGCTTCATACTGACTGCTCATAATCCATGGAGAGTCCTGATGAAGTGCATGACTAAGTTGTTCAACCACACCTGAATCTGGGTTCTTGGGTGATAAAGCCTGTTCTGTAGCTGCTTCCAGTGTTGTAAAGGCAAAGGTGATTTTTAGCATGAGGCATCAAGTGTTATTGGCTACTGAGTTAGGGAGTTAACATGTTCCTAGAGGCATTTGTTAAGCCAGCAGTGCACACTGGTATAGCTGATACTACATGTGCCTGTTTACAGCCTGTAGCAATGATGTTGCTTCCTTTGCACTGTTCAATTCATGCTAGACTTCTCTGTGTTTTTCACAGATTTTGGGGGACTGGAGATTAGAACTGCTCCATCTCATCTTAGATTGCCCACAGGCTGTGCACGCTTGCATGCAGAAGTGCAGTTGCTTAATTAATTTCTCACGCCTCAGACCAGCCTGATGGACGATAGAGTTGGAAGCCAAAATAAATGAATCCTCCCCTGCATATGAGGCAATATAGTTGCACTGCCAAATTAAGGAGAAAAAAACAACTTTTAATCTAAGTGCGAAGCTGTCCCTGCTTTGCATGGAAAACTCAAGATCACCTCTAGAGATCCCTTCCAACTTAAATTACTCTATGATTCTAAAAAGAGAAGGATTTTTTTAAAGAGAAGCTACAAATCTGTTCTCCCAACTCTGAAGTCAGCAGGGAAATTACAAGGATTTCCTGTGCAGGACAGAGATAAGTAAAGAAAGATCCCAACTCTTTCTGTCTGTGGAATTTGTGAAGCACATCAGTAATTAATATACCAGTGAATTTACTCATATTCACCTCTGTGTGCTCTAAATTTGCCCCTAAATTCTGTGTAGAAATGCCCACCCTAAATTTCACATAGAAATGAAATCAGAATTCACAACTGGCTGGATGCTCCCTTCATGCCTGTGCTGACTTTACAGTCACTGCCATCTTAACAGTGGTTAGTCTTACTTAACCCAGTGAGGTGAAGGCTGGGCTGAGCCCTGTCCCTGGTTGTCTGCTCTCCCTGCAGTGAGTGAATGAGAAGGGGTTATTGCATGCATGGCAGGTGCCAGGCGAATTCTGTGGCACTTTTATTTCCTCTTCTTGAGGAATTCACAGACAAAGTAGATGGTGACTTGGCACTCAGCGTCATTCCACTCTCCCGTGCTAAGCATTTCCACACAGTCCTCACGGCCAGCTGGGTCATGAGGCTCCCCTTCCTTCCAATTGCTGTAGTTCTGCAGTGGGCTGTTGTCTGCATACACAAATTGTCCTTCCTTCTCCATGTCGTTCAGCCCAATGAAGGCTCGGAAGAGGCCACTGTTGGAAATGTAGTCAGCAATCAGGGCATTGGTTGCCTCATCTTTAGGCATGGCCAGTGTTCCTCCTCTGTCCCTGCAGTGGATCAAGGCTTCTCTGTAATTCTTCTCTTCTTTCACGATGTAATAGAATTTCTCATCTGTCTCCCTGATACCTGCTATAACTTTAAAGGGGAAGAAAATTGCATAATGGCATGTCAACAGATATTGAAGATGCTTCTGTTCTGTTATGACAATTAGATGATTTTTTGATAAGAATTAATAAGGGGGGGGGGGAGGAAAAGTATTCCTACAGCTGAATTTGTAATCAATTATGAGGACAGAGTCAGAGATTGATGCTACTAGTGGGACTGACAAGCACCTTGCACATGTTAGGACAAGAACTACTCAGTTCTGATTGGCATGACTCCTGTGACACTTAAGCTTTACTTCCTGGATATGTAGTACTAACCAAATAAAGGCATGATAAATGGTCAAATAATTCTGGATCATCCCCACTGGTCTGCATGATTTTGAATAAACATTGTGGAAGAGTGCCCTGGGATACAAACACAGGGATGTAGATAGCTTTTCAAATCCTTTCTATGTAGAGGGAAATCAATGTGACTGCTAAAATAAGACATTTAAATACAAGCTGATATTCAGAGCTGCTCTGTAGCCATTAAGTATTATTGACTTGGACAAAACCTGCCTGCTCACCAGCTTTAAAAGTCAGACTCCTCAACCAGTGTGTATTCTAGTGAATTAAGCGGTGCCAAGGAGCATGCCTGGGCAGCTGGAACTTGATTGTCTCTAGTAATGGATAGCAATCAGGAGTGGTCCTGAGCAGAACTTTGGCCTGGGATAACTAATTCTTTCCCAAACAATTCAGGACTTAGTCCAGGCACAGTCAGTTAGGTAGCAGAGGGACACTCTGGATAGGATGGCATTCAGTTTTGTAGGATTTTTAATACAGATGAGTGCTGTTCTGTGCTGGTTGCCCACAGTGCCAGAGAACCATCTCAAATACATTTAGTTTACTGATACAACCCTAGTCCTAGAAGTGTGGTTGAGCTTTCTCAAAACCTCTGCTATGCCAGGAAAAGTTCATCCTTCCTTTCAGTGGGGACAGTTTGCACGGTCCATGTGGCAGCACTGCCTGCAGACGTGGCTTCTTATAAAATTATAGAATGGTTTGAGTTAGAAGGGATCTTAAAGATCACCTTCTTCTGCTCCCCTTCCATGGGTGGGTACAAAGCCCCATCCAGTGCCTCAAACACTTCCAGGAGTAGGGCATCCACAGCTTCTCTGGGCAACCTGTTCCAGTGTCTCACTGCTCTCACAGTAAAGAACTTCTTTCTAACATCTAATCTAAAGCTATCCTGTCAGTTAAAAGCTACCCCCCCTTGCCCTATCACTACATACCTTTGTAAAAAGTCCCTCTTCAAATTTCTTGTAGGCCCCCTTTAGGTATTTAGGTATTGGTATTTAGGTATTATAACCCATGCCTTTGAGTGTTGGTCCTTTGTTACAGAAAAAAGATGCTTGCACTGAGGAAAGCACTAAGAGCACCACGTCTGCAACCTTCCTGTGAAGTAAAACGATCAGTAGACTCCTACGGCTTTCCCTGCCTCTAGAGCAGATTGGCGCAAACTTTTGGCTTTCATTGCCTGTGTGGCAGCAGAGTTTGAGCAGTTTGACAGTGCAGAGGCGGTTAGCAAGCTGTGTTGCTTTTGCTTTTGGTCATCTGCTGCTTATATCCTTACAGTTATCTCTTTTCTGTATGTTTTCAGAGTGCCTCACACAGTGCAACCCCCTCTCCAGATCTTCTATGGATGTTTCCATAGAGTACCAATGGTGGAAGAATAGCAGTGAGCCAAATAAATCTCATCAAATATGTAAGGATCCTTACCATTCTTTAAAAACTTGATGGATGTGTTAAGACGAGCAACATTGATATTCAGTTGTCCAACAACTCTGCGGTATCTTCCACAGTCACAGACCGTGCCTGATGCAATTAAAAAAATAGAAGATTTATCTGTTTAGAAGCATTTGTGTGTGTGTAGGGTCCTTTATAGCCCACTTCCAAACTTTCTGAAGACTTGGCCTCCACTTGCAGAGAGCCAGTCTCATCCTGCCCCACTGGCCATAATTCCATTGATCAAAGACCTTTTTATTGTGTCTTTGTCCACTCCCTTGCTAACTGACTTAAGAATCCCTGCTATTAAAAATGTGGATAGAAAAGTTAGCCCTCTTCTTTCCACCCATACCAGTGTGGGATTTGAATATCCACTGCCCTTCTCATTTTTCATTTCATCTAGCTGTGGAGATGCGGCTTGTTGTGGTAATTGCTACAGTGTTACACCTGAATGCCAAACCTTGTATCTGTAAATAGTACAAGTTCGCCAGCCTTCTGATAGCAAGATCTGCATGCATAGAATGGGGAACTGTTGCTTCCTCTGAATGAGTTTTGTGAGCATGCATGGAGGTGGGATTAGCAAAACTTTGGTAGAAGGACCCTGTTAGTCCTTCCAATTACTGCATGCAGCTGTGGTCCAGCAGTAATAGTCTATACCAACTCAAATAACAGCTTTCAAGCACTGAAGTCTCAGTTATATCTTCGTTGGTAAACTGAATTTTGGCTTGGTCTATGTTTGTGTTTGTTCCTCTGTTATTCTCAGGGAAAAAAAAAGTTGCTGATGATTTCACATTAAGAACCAAACTGGCATTGCATATGAAATCTCTAAAAATTAACACAAGTGTACATTCAAGGTGGAAACCCAGTCAAGGTTATCAGGAATGAGCAGAATTTTCTGGGTCATCAGATCCAAATTCTCCTACTGTGAGCAAATGTATTGCATTTTTTTGACAACAGATTGTGCTTTATCTAAAATCACTTACTTTTTTCCATTCCCATGCTCTTATTATAGGAAAATTAATAGAATAACTAACGTATATTAATATGAATTCTTAATAGAATTAGGACCTAATTCCTTTGGTATTTAGAAACTTTCTTCTAGTTTCCAGTATAAATGTACCATTGGCCTGCCTATGTGTGAGTTTTTGTGATATCAAACATTGCCATCTTCTCCCTGTTTCTCTATGTTGGTATATTCAGAGGTATCAGTCATGTCCCTACCCAGCCCTTCATTTTTCTAATCAGAACTTTTTCAGTCTCTTCCTGTTCATTTCATCTATTCTCAAGTTTTTCCAAGGGCCTAAAGCTTTCTGAAACTCCAGGAAAAGGAGCCCTGAAATCAAAGACCCAGCAGACCTGACCATTGTGCAGAGGAGGATGCACAGCTTACCTGCTTTTCCCTTTTTTCCAGAAACCCCTGATAAGCCTTTGGCTCCTTTGTCACCTGAACAAAGAGGAAAATACAGTCTCAGATCTAAGACAGTGCATATGTCAGGGGACAGTATTTGAAAAACCTGTTTAATAATACGTTAACGGTGTGCTTCTGATAGGAAGTCCTGATGTATTGTACTGGCAGATGTGCCAAGTCAAATAAATTGTGATAAATTCTCGTGCATGGAAATAAAGAGAACCCTTTAATAGCTAACTCACTGATAACACAGGCACCTTGTGTGCTGCTGGCTCCTGGTACCACTTACTTTAAACATAAACTGTAGAATGATCCTGAGAGGTTGAAAGCACTCATGAAATCTGCGAGAGGTGAGATGTGTTTCTCACATAGCCTTGCAGGACAGAGCCCTTCCCTGGGTTCAGTAGCTCCATGATGGGGCTGATGTGCACTAAGCAACTGAATTCATACCTGCAACACTTTATGTGTGCAGGCAGCAGTTAGCACCTGTGCAAAATGAAGTCAGTAAGGAGCAGCATTTCATATCAGATATAGTCCATGGAAATGAGACTTGTTTTCATCCAACTGCTTGTATCTTCTTCTGTAAATCATAAAAATAATAGTAATACTTCTCCAAATGCTGTGCTACTATGTAAGTGGAGGCCACTGGCTTTTAAAATAAGCTCGGCTGAAATTTGTATCAAGAACAGCTGGACTTTATCTGAAATTCATGTCAGCTCTTCTTTTATGAATTAAAACCTTCAGAGGCCAAAAAATGCAAGTACTTGCTCTGCCTTGTTGATGGCCGTGTTTTGATATGGTTTTTCCTGTATATGGTTGTGCAAAATGAATTAGGAGTTGGCTATGATTTTAAGGAGCATTGCTTGAAACTGCACACTTACAAGCTGAAATTTCAGGGTTGCTTCATTAAGAACTTGAATGTTTCATGGTAGATTTAAACAGTGACTTAGTGACCTTTGCTTCTGCAAATAAAGAAAGAAAATGAGAAAAACTAGAAGGGGTAAATAAATTGTACATTCAGGTTGAGAGTGAGATTGATTTAAAGGCTCAGAGCATTGGTTTACTTACAGATAAAGATAAATAATCTGTGGGATTCTTAAGTTCTAGTCTTCTTTGGTGTCTGAAGACAGTTTTAGGAGATAATCATCTGGGTACTTCTGAAAATCAGTCCTTCGGGCCAAATTCTTTTGTTCTTCTCTGATAAGTGGCTGGCTAGAGGCCATCAAAGGTTTAACCAAAACACTGGCTTCAGAAGCTCCCTGGGGAGATGGTTCTATCCGATGTGCTGGTTAGAGACCAGAGTTTCCTTGGGATTTGTGGTGTCCCTGCTCAGCTTTCAAGGCAGGTCTCCTTGCAGCAGAAGTGATATTCCTTCTAAGTAACTCTTTAGAAATACCAGAAAGGAATGCCTGTTCTTCTCAGACAACTAGAGAATAATTTCATGAAATTACTGTCCAGGTAGACGTGGAGCCTACCTTGATTTGCAAATAGTTGTTGTCCCTGCTTACTTGAGTGCTTTCTTAAAACTCCTAAACCCTTTTCCTTATTGAGCCTCTCTGTACTCTGCTTGCTCACATGTCCCACAGCAGTGCAGGTGACAAGCTGTGGCATCCTGAGCAGTAGCAGAATATTGACTTAGGCCTTCAGTGTCCAAAGCAGAGGCACAAATTTGGCTTTCTCTTTTAGAGCATTCAGAGGATTTACTTCACAAGAGCCTGATTTCTCCCTTTCTCTTTTACCACTAAAGAGGACTGATTTCTTAACTCATAAAGCAAATTATCTCAGCCAAGTAAGTCAGTTATAAAGCATGTGGGACATAAAACAGTATCTCAGTTAGCTCTTGTCACCAATCTTTATGCATAACTTTAGTTGGGAGAATTGGTCTCAGCCATTATTTGGTATTACTCCATAGCTGGAACTCTCACAAAACACATATTTACCTTGAGGGAAAAAAAAACCAAGAAAGTTCCTACACCAGAGCTTACCCTTTCCACCAATTGGACCAATTTTCCCAAGCATTCCCTGGTCACCAGCATCCCCCACAGGTCCTTTGTTTCCTAAGAGAAGAAATAAAGAGGAAAATAGTGTGGATGGTTTCTGTTCTTTCTTTCCAAGGCACTGTTTAGATCTCTACTGCTGGTGTTTTTTCCTGAGCTTGCCACATGTGTGGCAAAGTCAAAATGAGTGGAGCCTGGAGGACGTTTGGAGGAAGACAGTGCAGATTTCTGCTACTACAGCATACGACAGTAGGAGTTTGCAAGGCACCTTACTAGAACTGCCTGTTGAAATGTGCAGAAACATCATGTTTCCTTATGGAAAATATAAACTAAAACTGCTAGTGAGTATTCAGATAAAATCAGTAAAATACTGATTTTACTTCACAGCCAAATAAGGCTGATGGCAGGTTTTATCTGGTATTCTTTTTCTCCACCCCAGACAAAACCCTTTCTTTTTTCCTTGTAAAGTCCTTGTGACTTTGCTGGGAATCCTTCTCAAAGCAGGACTGCAAATAGAGAGCTACTAGTTTTGCTGTGTGTGCTTTCTCAGTGCTCAGAGCACCTGATGACAGCTCAGTTTAGGGAATCTCAGTTTCCACACAGAATTTAACATCACTAAGATGCTTCGTAAATTGTTACCGATTCCCTTGTGTTTTACCTGATCTTCTTTTTAAGGTAAGAAGCAAAACCACGTGAATGGATTTAAAAATGGAAAATGCTTTTTATTTTAACAATAATAACAGTGTGATTTTAAAGTTTCTGTAAAAGTAAAGATTTTCCTGATTAGTCTTAGACCACTGTCAAGGAAGAAAGACCATGGATATGCCTTATCATTAAATCTAATGATAAAATAAACTTTTTAATTAGAGCATGCAAATGAGGCTGACACCATCACATCTGGTGCCCCTGAAGGCTCTGCCCAGCTCACACTGTGGTTATGGGGTATGTTTAATAGACCTAAATCCCGAGACATCCACGACTCCTTGTGCTCAGCTCAAGATGCTGTTTGATCAGAGGCAGCACTGTTTCTTACTGTATGCCTCCGCTTGCATTTCTACAAAACAGGGACAACTGAGACTGAATTTTGTGGAGCATCCTGACTTCCTATTGCTAGGAAATGACTCTCAAAATTCAGTTTCAACTAAAGGATCATTTCATTAAAAGAGTAGTACTCTTCCTCATTATACATATGATCTGAGTCTTCTAGATTGTGCTTATGACAGGTACTTGGGAGAGCAGTAGTAAATGCACTGGTTTATTACACGACTCATGATTTATTGCCATATGTAGCTGTGTTACGTGTCGGTAGGAATTACAACAAGCTTTGCGAGCATTGTTAGGTTCACTGATTAATGTTTGACAGGATTGTGAAATCCACTGGTGAAACAGGAATGCAAAGTATTAAAGATCACTGATCATATGCACCAGTACAGTTGTGTGCAATGATATTGATATATCAGTAATAGCCAACAAACCATCATAAATACCTTTTGGTCCTTTAGGTCCAACCTTCCCTTGTTTGCCCACTTCTCCTCTGTCTCCTTTTACACCTTCATCCCCTTCCAAAAAACAGAAAATAAAGCATCATGGTACATTTTTCTCAGTGCAATAAGTTACAAATATATGTCCACAGAAAGTAAAGTTCACAGGGTTTTTTTCCTACTAATTTCTTATTTGCAGGCACTGTAGCTGTGACAGAAATTTCCAGAGAAGAGCTGATGAATCTGACTGTCATTAGGAAAAGCTAAAGAATTTCCTTTTTGGAGAGGCAATTTCAACATGAGAATTATAAGAAATCAACTTCTAGTCCTTCCCTTTAAGCCCTATTAACTATAAAGTGTATAAATAAACCAGTCTTTCTGTGTTTGGAAACCTGTACACACATGGATGAATTGCCAGGGGAAGCAATAGGAATTTAATTGTTCCTAGGGACTCTGTAGTGACTCTGTGTTCAAGGTATGCAGATGCTTTTGGAATGAAAGGAATGTAAATATGTTGAAATAGATCTTAACATAGACCTTAGTATGGGCAGAATTCTTGCCTTCAGTTTTTGACGGGTGGTATTTGTATAACAAACATGTTTTGCCATTACAAATGTCATACACAGAATATGTAAGAGATAAAATCATTGCATTTATTACAGAAGTGCAGGGATTTCTCCAAGTGAGATCAAAGGAATCTATGACACAGGTTCCTATATAGCAATATATAAGTACTATTGTAAGAGACAGTCTCTCACTGAGCACCTTACAGTATAAAGGAGCAAGGCAGCAATTGGTAGGAAAGAAATATTATCTCTTTCCTTAGGTAGAATACAGTTTCACTTCACATTACACAGGAAATAGATGGCATGACTGCAATTGATTTTTCTTATCCTCTACTTCTTAATTTTTTTGCCAAATCCCAAGAACATCTCTGCTCTTTTTTTAAGAAAAAAAATACTGGAGGGGGGCAAATTCCTGCACCCTCCTGCACCAAATGACTAGCACTGACTATAAGCAGCCTTCCAAAGCCTCTGCCCCTGTTCCCTGCTGCTGTCTGCAATAAGCCATGCCATGCTGTGTAAAGCAGTGCCATGGTCTCTTGGCCAAGCCAGGATCTCCCATCAGAGTGCAGCCAGTTGTCTCTGCGCCCTGCAGCCCAGAAGGGGAGAAGAGGCTGCATTTCAGTGTATGGAGACCTAAGTGAGGGAAGCCTGGATGTCAGTAAAAGAGAAATGAGGTCAGAACAGCATTTTGTGATGAGACCAATAACCTGCCTCATTGGGGGTGGTGCCTCCAACCCTGGTGGAAGGTGTTCAGGGAATTGGGTGTGCTGAGGGTGACTGTGACCCAGGCAGCTACTTCCAGCCTCTCACAAGCAGTGATTTAAGGGCTTGCCTGAGCCCAGCATTGCATTCAGTCCACTTGTGAACAGCCACCACTGGTTCTTCCCTAAACAGATTAGTCTTATGCCTTTTAAACCCTTTCACATTTTTGGCCACTATAAATACCCTGTGGCAAAGAGGTCAGTGATTTAATTATGTGCTGGGAGGAAAGTAGCTTCCCATGGTTGCTTTAAGACTGATTGTTTCATTAGGCCTCATTCTTGTTTTCTGAAGTGTACTGCCCACTCATTCCTGATTTACCTTCTACTTCTGTAGCTATAGGTGGCATATCGTGGGCTGCTCTGTGGCGTGATGACAGACGAGAAATGGTGCATATTAATTGCAGCCAATAAAATGTAGTATTAGCTGTTTGGCTCCTTTCCATGTCAATTACATGGACTAGGCTGAGTGTGCCCCTGTGTGCTGAAAAAAGCTTCAGTGCTGGGACTGTCTTGTGGAGGACAGGCTCACCCTGTGGGTCAAGATGACCTTTTGGAGGGAACGTCAGTGGTCCAAGCTGAGAAAGATAAAGTGCTGAACTTCAATTTGCATTGGAGGGAGGAAGCATTTACTAGGGTGATAGACACTGGTTCTTAAATACTGGATATTTCCAAAAGCCAGGCTCCTTAAATATCTACCTGAAGCTGTAGGTCTGAGCCTGGAACTGATGGAAGGATGCCTGCTTACACTAGATTCATGTCTACTGACTGTCAAACAGCAGAGCAAGAGAATGTACAGTTCAATTTTGTTGTTGACCTCAGTGCTAACAACGTTTACAACTGAGAAACCAAGAAATTGTCCTTTCCAAACCCATCTATAAAACCCTTGAGAAAAGTGTAAAAGTAATTTCTCGGTAGTTCAGAAATTCAGGAGATTCCCAGAGGCTGACAAAGGGCTGTGAAATGACATTCTGGGGGGAGTTAAGAGCTGGTATGATCATGGGCTGTAAACTCATACAGGAGGAAAACTGTGTGATGATAGAAAGGAAGCAGGGTGTGATTCAAAGGATGGAAAAACTGGATAAGTCTTGACAAAAATGCAACATGGAGATATTTAACAAATGACCACTCTCTTTGGCAGGGGAGGGTGATGTAGGAGGTTTTTCATGTGCAGCCTTTCCCCATGATGAATTCCTTTGTGTAAGATATGCTGAAGCTCTGGGTCTGATGTAAAAACTGCTGAGGGAGTTTCGTTGGCCTGTATCACACAGGTGAGCAAACCAGATTCCTACTGACCTTCCAAACCATGCCTGTCAGTCCTCATCACCTCACTCAGGCCAGGTAGCTACATTCCCTGTGGCTTGCAGTCTGCTCTCTTGGGTTAAGGTCTTTAGAGAGACTGTTGTTTGCTGCAGAAGGAAGACAGCTCTGCGAGAAAGGTGGGTTTGGTTTTTTTTTGTAAGAATCATTGCTTAGACAGTTAATCTTAGAAATAGAGCCCAGGAAAGAGAGCCCATATACAAGTGGAGAAGCTGATTACTTCCCAAAGGTGTTTTCTTCCAATCTCAATTTCAACATTTCAAGCCACTG
This sequence comes from Forpus xanthops, assembly GCA_032466535.1. Lineage (NCBI taxonomy): Eukaryota > Metazoa > Chordata > Aves > Psittaciformes > Psittacidae > Forpus > Forpus xanthops. The sequence goes on along the minus strand of JASSUY010034999.1, from coordinate 39,741 downwards.
AAAGCTGCAGTGATTTTATCTGAGAGACTTTGGGGCAAGCTTTTCACACCTGAGACTGCTAGGGATGAAGCTAGATTGTCCTGTAAGGGCCATCATACTGAGAACTGACAGGGTAAAGGGGTAAAAGGTGTGTGAAAGTTTGTGCTGGGGATTCTGATTAGAGATTGTCTCAACTTCTATTGCTAACACCTTGTGCAGTCCCAGTACTCAAGCCCTCTTAAAGCCTGAGGCAGAGGACAGTAAAATGTGTAAGCTGTTTCTGTTTCATCTTGTCATAAAGCAGCCTAGTACACCCTGCCTTAGTTTTCCTACCTAGGAAAATTGACAGCATAATAATTTGTCTGTAAGGGATGGAAATCCTGCTTTTCACCCCATATTGCATCTAAGAATGGTAAGGCCATTACAAAGCAGGGGTAGAGGCAAACAGTATAAAGAGTAGTACCATCTCATTGGTAATGTAATACTGGATTAAGCCCAGTGCTTGATCACACGGTGTTATAAATGCATTGTCTCCTCTAGCTGTTGTGCGCAGTGTGCTCAGGCTTTGTGAATTCTTGGGTTATGCTCCCTCCTTGTGGTCTCGCTATGAATTGCATCCAGGTGGGAGGGATTGCGAGAGGTTGGTTGACTCGTTTTGGGAGGGATTGAGTTGGTTTCGTTTCAAATTTATAATAACTATGCGAGGCTTTCCTCTGGGACTTCCCGTGGACAGGCCATTCCACTGCATTGCCCACGTTCTTGTAATCTGGCAGAAAAGAATCTACATCCTGACAGGACTCTGGACCGGGTCTTTGAATATTGTACTACTGCGCTTTGTGCAACATGAGTTCTCTTACAGAAAACCATCCAAACCTCTGATTCCTGACCTCATATGGTTGTAGCCAATACCTACAGGTTAACCTGTCCTTTGTGCTGCTTTACACTTGGGGCAGTGTCAGGTTAATTTTTAACCTAATTAGCAAATTGTCACTTTAAAACTGTGTTTGGAAGGATGTCAGATAATGCATCTGAAGCATGGGAGAAGCACTTGGAGCCAGTAGCTGAAGCAAGACCATTTCTCAATCTTGTTAGTATTCCCTCAAGCTGATTCACTTCTGTGTCACAGATTTTAAATACCAGGCTATTGAAATGAACACACGGAGCAATAAATTACTAGACTCTTCCAGCTTGGGACTGTGTGAGACAGAAGGGAAGCAGAAGCCATAGCTGTAAATGACTTTTGCAGCCATTGGAAAGCTTTGCTTGTAATAGAGAGGGAACCACAGGCCTTCTTTCCCCCTGTAAACAGGCTCAGCAAAGTGCTGAAGGTCAAATAATCAGCAGGATTTTCAGGTAGTTGAAAGGGGCTCTGCCTTTCTAGGTGTTTCATTAAAAAACACAATGTTGAGAGGTTACATTTGGTAAGAATTTAATCAGTAATAATTTACTGACTTTCAAGTGATGTAGATTCCCCTGCTGGATCTTTTGCAGGCAGTCTATCTGGTTTGTACTCATGAGTTGAGGAAGACTTAAATTGTTCCCATGTGTTTAATGACTCTTCAAGTCTTGTGATCAAGGGCTGACAGTGGTTCTTAGAGAATCAGGGTGTAATCCCTGGGGATTGTGAAGCCCACATTTATCTATGGAGACAGTGCTGCATCAGGGTGAAAGCATGTCTGCAGGCTGCCTAAAGGCTAAAGCTGGGAAGAGATTGCTAGCTGGGATTATGCACATGTTTCTCTGTGAGCATGTGGTCTTTCCACTTGGAGCTCTGCTGATAGACTTCCTGGGTCCGTTACTGAGACATTTTGTCAGGTGTGCTGGCAAGTCATGGCCTCAGGTCAGCTCCAGTTTCCATCTCGTGACCAAAACACTACAGAAATACTAATGCTCTCTCAGCCTCTCTTTGCAGGTGTACCTCTCCGCACTCCAGGCATACCCACCATTTCAAATGATAGAAACACCACCTATGCTGGGTGTCCTGGGTTCAGCACAGTTGTCCTCCTACATCAGATACTCTGAAATGAAGAAAGTCCACCACCATCCAAAAAGTCCTTGAGAAGCTCTGGGTGTGTGAATGATTTCCGTGAGTGGAGAAGAATGGTTAATATTGATTAACATGCACATGGGTGCTTGCCTTGGATACATTTAGTAGTCCTAGGCATAGTCAATGTCCCACCACAGAGATTGTGTATGGAATCTGTTACTCATTTTTACCCTCTGGTCATGCACATCACAGTTCTGCTGAGCTCCATGTTTCATGCTTATAGTCCCATCTGAGGTCCTGTAGGGACCCTCCCCACCTCCACAGACAGAGTGTGAAAAGCAGAGGTGTTTTCTGCCTATCTCGGATGTTAAACTAAAGGGACAGGAGATGTGCATTATTCTGAAGCCTTGAGAACACTCCAGGAGTAACTGAATGCCTTGCCCTCCTCAGAGCCTTTTAGATAGCCACGGGATTAGCTCTGCAGCCTATGGACGCAGTGACCCTGAGCACAGTGAACCTTTGCAGCACTTGCACATGCACAGTCTCTATTGAGAGGTTTTGTCACCAGAGGGAGTTGCAGACTCCAAGAAATAAGCAAACACAGCTCAGTTTGTTTTTCCAGTGTACAAGTGCGTCATAGCTACATCAATGGAAAGCCTCAAGATTTCCTCTAATTTCACTTTCAGTGTCTTTCCCGTAGTAGTGGGGATTCTTGCTATATATGGCTGGATATATATATTGCTCTTTCAAGCTATATATGGCTAGTGAGGACAGGATTCCTTGACATCTTCTGCCTATCTGATGCAATGTCCCCTTCCCTGTCCTTCTTCCTCCCTTCAGCCCCCAGCACTGACCTGCACACCTCCCTGCCCTCTGCCCGGTGTTGCCTCTGTATTGAAGGAATTCAACTCAATAAAGAGAGGAATGTCAAGAAGGCAAATACACATTTTTAGTGACTGAGCTGAATCCGCTCAGTGAACAGTGTGATGAGTAAACAGCTGAGCCAGCACGAGGTGAAGGTAAGACCACATGGTCAAAGTGGGGGAAGATGTTTGGCCTCTGTTTTTGGCAGAAAACCTGGCAGATGAGTGCAGCTATAGTGTGCAACTGCACCCATAGCCACTCTTCCAGGTGTCCTCTGGGAGCACGGAGGGCTCCCACAGATTCCACTGTTCTTGAACATGTCTTTTTTTACCCAGCTCCAAATTAGACGACAATTGCCCTTCCTTAGTGAAATGGAAGTAATCTTCAAGAATAAACTGGATTCTCTGCTCCTGCTTTCCACTTATAAATGTCTATTGACCCTCTTCTCCTATTGCCTTACATGAGCCAGACTCAAGCCTTCTGTAGGCTGACTTGTATTATTTGAAAGTGTGGGCCTTTGTGCATGACTAGGGTGCACACTGTCTCCTTAATGACATAGAAATAATTAAATTTATTCCTGATTCTCCTTTTTCTTGATTTGCCTGATTTAATTTTCCCAGCCTGTTCCTCTGCTATTCTGACACTATCTCAGAGACCAATGGATTACAGTGGCTTCAGTGAAGCATCAGCCTGACCAATATACTTTGAATTTATGGATTCAAGTCCCCACATATATGCTTTGTAGCTCAGGCTGATAAACTTCTGAAACTTAATGTACGCTAAGATGGGGAAGTCTAAAAGCCATGAAAATAGAATTATATGTTGAAATTAAAGGGCTCTTCAGATCAAACGTGAGGCGCTAAGTTATAGGTTTGAACAGCCTATAGGATGTGGTAAGGCATTTTATATTTTCGGAAGGAACTGTGGATAACAGCATATCTGGTTTCTGAGAGAGTTTGAGATTTTCCAGGAGTGGAATTGCGTAAGCACAATTAGAGAGATGGACAGCTATACTGGAGACCACAGTAAATGCTATTTTGAGGCACGAGCCAGTGTCATAGAGTTTATAAGCATCATTTGTCAGAAATAATAAGGAAACATTTTACGTCTAAATTGCTATGGGAAACTCCCAGTATTCTTCAGATTTCATCTCATTCCAGTTTCTCAACCTGGATCTGATTCAAGACCTTTGAAGTTGCTGTGTCTGGATTTCAAAGGAAATGAGCTGGGGCATGGGACAGATAGCACAATCTAGATCCAGTCTTCCGAAACACTGAGCTCCCACAAACAAATCAATTACCACAGAGCCAGCCCCCATCCCAGTCTTCTTTCCTTGTGTTCATGCTTTAAATGGGAGTATAGAAAACAATTCTTTGGCCTCTCTGCTTATGTCTGCCCTCATGTTGTTGCTTACTCTTTTACTCAGGCCAGGCCATATCCCATCTCATCTATGTCAACAGCCCATTTACTTAAAACTTCCTTTGAAGGTCAGACAAAACTGAGCTTGCAGCCTTCAGGAGAGAGCAGGCTAGAAGAAAGGACAGAGGCAGGACACCAGTCAAAGACAGAGCCCAGAGGAACAGAGCCCAGTGTTCCTGATGCTACCAGGGCATGGACCAACTTTTGCTATCACTGTGTTAGCTGCTGCCTCTCCACAGTGCCAGATCCTCCCTCAGCAGCAGCAACAGTCAGCTTGCTTCCAGGCTTGCAAAAGTAGAAAGTAAGCAATAGAGCCATGAATGGCTTTGCTAGGCCAGGCTCTTGGCTGTCCTGGGAAAGTCATTGTTTTGTTTATGCTTGATCTGGTCCTCTTTGGACCCAAGAAGTTGATGGAGTACAGAGTTTGGCCTTCATTGCCCTAATTACTCAGCTGTGGATCAGTGTTACCTAATTAAGTTTTCAGAGGTCCTGTGCCACAGCAGTTGAGCTGTGACCAAGTGGTTCCTGAACATCTCAGGTTAAACACCAAAAATCACTACTTACAAATACTGAAAATCTCTTTTGGTCCAAAGCATGTATTTTTTTTTTCTCTTTTCTTGGTTTCTTAGGTTTATTTCAATAAGGATCCTAGGAAAGCCTCACACATTTCTATTTTTAACTGCTGTGTAAGCCAGCTTGCTGTGTACCTCAAAAGCTTTCTCAGGAAGGCAGAACAAAGCAGCCATTGCACTAGGGCTGTGCTCATTAACAATAATCCCTTCTTTTTGAGAAGAAACCAGGGCATTGCCTAGGAAAGGCAACTGGGGTCTCAGCTTTTGGCTTTCTATACTCTTTTTGTCCCCTTTTTCTGGAGTGCCTGTTTTTTTTTTTCCATAATTCCTCACAAACAGACTTCAACTTCCATTTGCTTGCACCAGGGATGAAAAAGCAGCTGATAGGTGAAGGGAATGGCTTCTGGTTTGTATCGCTCAGGACCACCAGAGGTCAGACTAAAACTCCAATTCGGTTCTGATGCTGAGCGGTTTAGTTCAGACTTCTGTCATTGCAACAGAAAGTGCGAAAGGCTTGCAAGACATTTAATGCATTCCTTCTGTTCCTGGAGACTGCATCCTTCCACAGTGTTTTCTAGCTCCTCGTATTATACACTAAGGCCTCTGGTTTTGTGTCATGCTTTTAGGAAGCTGGTGGGACTGCCACAACCGGTTTGAAAACTTTCCTAATAATCAGCGTGGAATTACCCTGTCCTTTCATCCCTTCATTCACATCATACTTCTCTTGTGACATCTCTGGTATGAGCATAAGGAAGAGTATATTTTTGAAGGGGAAGAACTTGACTTGCACAAATTAACTCTGACAAGTTACATAAGGCTTGTAGAAGTGGCCAATTTTCACAGCACTAATGATACTTTTCCAACAGAAGACTTTCAGGGCGAGCATGCAGAGGGGTCAGGTGCTTGCTCCTATAACAACTGTGAATACCTAGATGATGAAGTGTGTAATGTAGACTCCAATAGTGCAAGAAATAAAGGGTTATAAATCCTGAGCCTTTCAAACTAACCTCACTTCTCCCTCAGCTTTCTCCTCTACATTGTGCCGTGTGATGGGAACTGTAGTATTTCTGCTGCATAGCACCAGGGACTATCTCACTTGTATCCTGCAGACTGGATCTAGCCTGCAGGACAATTTGGGATAAGTGAGGTGTGATGGTGCACAAGTCTTATAGCCATTTAACGCCTTTTAATTCCTTGCACTTCTAGTTACTCTGGCCCATTAGAGGCTCCCGTGTTCATATGGAAGAAGGAAGTTGCCACAACAAGAATCTGGACTGTGGTGGTAGAAAAAGCTTGCCAACGTCCTGTGTGAGCTCAGCATCTCTGCCTTGTGGGAGCACTGCTGTGCTCTACCACAGCTGAAGATGGTGAGAAGATGGAGGTGAGGGGGTAAAACTGGTGCAGGGTGGAACAAAATCCATTTTAAGGAGAATGGTGGACAAAGGGGCACAACAGAAGTAGCACAGAAAATAGAACTTGCAGCAACAAAAGTCAGAGGCTTATCTGTCAGAGTTAAAACCTGAGCAGCAAAGTGTTGCTGTAGTCATAGGCTGGGGGCTCATGTGCTCTGAGTCTGCAGACATAAGATGGATAGAGGAAATCTGGCAGTGGGACAGACTTTCTTCTGCCATATTAGGTCAGCACGCTTCATCCTTGACTACAAAGGATGCCTGAGGAGTAACAGGGTAGTTCTCACACGCAGCCTGCTCAGTCTTGAATTGCCAGCTGACTGGCAGTCAAAACAACCAGTGCCACTGAGAGCCACATGTAACTGTCCTGGATGAGTTCAGCTCTGGTAGAAACTAAGATTAGTTTATAGGACTGTAGCACATAGAGTGGAAAATGTATTTGATGCCCTGCAATGGACTCGAGCCAGTAATTTGGAGGTGATTTACTTGATACTCTTTTTACCAATCATGTTTCCTGGGCATGGTAATCTAATCTTAAAGTAGTAGTGAACACTGTGCCAATATACTGTTTGGCTACTCATGTGTCTTGGTGTCAGCCAGGAGGCAGCAGGACTGGTAATGAGTAAATCCTGACTTTCCCAGGATCACGCTTGCAAAGAGCCATAATATCCAACCTGTAAATGCGCCCTATGTGAGCTAGATCACAGAAACCAGCTGGAGTCACAGCTACTCTCGTGTGTCACCAGACCACCTCATTAGCCCTGTGACTTGTTAAATACAATTCTGTCAAACTTTGTTCTCCAGCCTGCCATTATTCAGACACTAACTAAACAAGCTCCCACTGGCTCCCTTGGGGATCATTACATCTCTCTCTGCATTTATGCTGTGGCAGCAAAAGTTTCAGCCTGGATTGTAATCATAAAGAAATTAGCTTGCTGATTAAAAGTGGTCCTTTAAGCAACATGCATTTGAATAATCCATCAAAAAAACAAATGAGTCTGTAGCAGTGGTTTTGACTTGATAATCCTTTTTCTGCTTAAAATTTAAATCGGTTGTGTTGTTTTGGTTTTTTTTTTCCTCTCTGAGTCTATAGCCTATAGAAAAATACAATGAATTACTAAAAAGAAGGCAATAGTTTGAACTGCAGTAGTCGTGATGTGGAACATATATTTTAGATCTGTCACTGCAAGATAGATTTCTGCATTATGGACCTAATTTTTGACTGAGATACCCTCCAGACAATTCCACTGATGTTAGTTGTGTTACACAAAAAGTAAGTTAATGCAGAAAATTTTGTTTCAGATATCTGCAAACTGCTTGGAAGATAAAAGACCTGCATATGACAGAGCTGATCTAGCTCTTGTTGAAATATGTGGCAAAAGTCCTGTTTAATTCAACAAGAGCTGCTGAATCAGGTCTGATGAATGCAGCAGAGCTGTGTTTACAAGTAAACATCTGGAGATAATGACAGTTCAGTCCTTTTAAATACTGCATATCTCTTCCTACCAGTAGGTGCAAAGAGAACCATTAACAGTTCACAATAGGTGCCTACTTTTAAACAGAGTCACTCCATTTGTGGCTGCTAGCTGTACTGGTTGTGTGATGAATACAAGAAGTAAAATAAGATTTATGTGACTGGAGAAAGATGCAAAAGGACACCTCCAACTTCTATCAGAGTAGGTGACACTGTTCCTGAAGCTACAGCAAAGCAAATTCAGATCTCCTTGCTTCATCACTTTCCCCCATCACAGTTCCACTTTTCTAGATGTTTGTACAGCCTGCAATAATTCACATCTCTCATCCCCAGCCCGTTCCACAAGCCCTCTATGTCTGTATTTTTAAAAATCAGCCTCTATCAGTACTGGTGTCAGCATTATCAGCCTGATATTCCTCACCTTTTGGTCCAGGTAAAATTGTATGTGTCGAGCAGACATCTGTTGTAGGTCGATTGTCAACATCAAACCCCAAAATCTGAACTTGGAAGACAAAAAGCACTACTAAGGTCCCGAATTTCCTTAGCTGTTGTTCTTTCTTGCTGCTCATCCTTGCAGATTCTCAGGAAATGCCTTTCGTTGTTACAGTCTTAACAAATGCAGCTGACTCAAAAATAAATGCTCCACTAACTGAAGCAGTGGAAAGATTGGGAGCTACGTGCAAGAACAGCTAAATAAAGTGAAGAAAGGAGTTCAACCATGCTGCAGTTATTTCTGTCCTGCACATTATCCAGTGTATTTATTTAACTGTGACAGCTGTTTATTCCAATTTATCTCTTATCTGTGAGATGTTTAGCTGCTTTTGCCATGGAAAATGTCTTCAATATATGGGAATATCTGGTTTGTCTTTTTTTTTTCCTTTCTGCACCAACTCCTCATGCACAGTTTTTCATTTACTCAAGAGACAAAAGACTTCAGTATTGTATCCAAGTGAGTACTAATTAGTTATAGGATACTTGTGGCTGGCTGTGTGCTGGAAGAACAATGCAGACTCCATGTAATATGTAGAGAGACTTTTCCACAAAAGCTTTCCTCCAATGAGACTGTTAGTGACAGCACATGAGCTGCCAGTCTGCTATGGCTGGAAGTCACTGGTGCTGTTTTACACTTTTTGGGTGCTGCATACCCATAGTCCCCAGACTAACAAATGAAAAGTTGGTATCAGTCACTGTTTCAGCCAGAAACCCATAAATTATGATTTTACGCTGCTTACAGATTGCTCCATAATGGCTGCTTCAAGGCCAGATGTGTTAATCGACACAGTACATAAGCACAGACTTGAGGATTGAAGTCACAGAGCAGGATGAGCTTGAATCACTGCAGGACTTCCCATATATGTTTCCCCTTTATTGCATATGGGGGAGACTGTGTATCAGGACAGTGGTGGAGCATAGGTCCTAGCAGAATGTCATCTTTGGGTTGTCCAGGAAGCTGCTGCTGGTTCAAATCCCTGGAGGTAGCAGTCAGGTTTTCATCCAGGTGCTGGGACTTTGAAGCGAGGTGTAAGAAGAGGCCTCACAAATGGTGGATCAGGTAGCATGCAAAACCGCTATATACTCCCTTGGAAGCAGCTGTGACAGATACCCATCTGTGAGCTATCATTTCCTAGAAAAAGCTCTAGCTTTCATTTTGGGAGAGCACAGTACCCAGGGACAGCAGATCATTCGAGGCATACTGGCAGAAAAGAAAGGGGAGATGAGTATGTGTAATCTTTCCAGGAATTTCATAAACTTCTCCTTTCTCACACAATGAAGGAGACAGCTTCAAAGCTCAAAAGCTGAGCTGCCTTATGTGTGAGAGCAGGTCTGCTTTGCTTTCTAGGCAAAAAATATATGTCCTATGAAAATAGCTTTTGATATACTTTCTTCATTACTTTAGAAAGTATTAGTTCTTTAGCCCTACAACTTTCCAGCCTTTTGACAGAATAAGTAGCAGCACTGATGTAAAAGTGAATGCTTTTATTTAAAGACTGAAGGAACACTTTGATTTCAAGCTTTCATCTGGGATGAAATGTTGGTCAAAGTCCCAAAAGGGGTCAAGACATTCATCTCCCTCTTTCTTTCTAGCCTGGTCACACTGTCCCACTTTTCAAAACACTTCTTTTTTTTTTTTGTTAAACTGTGTACAGTATTTCTCAGAAATAAAAAGTGGTCTCTATCCTAAAGAATGTCATCTAACTACCACCCTTAAATGTGGCCTTGATAACGGGTGCATCACAGCTAGAGGGGGAGGAAAGAGAAAGACGAGTTTATAGTTGGATAGAGTCATACCAGGAAAAAACTTGTCCCTCTGTGATTTGCTTTGGGCAGTGTGCCTCTGACTTGTACACTGTAAATCTGTTTTATTTATCTTTTTCTTCCCTTCACTTTCCATTTTGTGAGCAGAAGGTCAATGTAAGAGCAAGAATAGAGAGCGTAGGAGTGGGAAGCTAGTGTACTTAGCTTTGGAGGAGGCTTTTTGGGAAATGTTGCCAAACTGACGTGAATGATGCTATCTGTTCCACAGTACTGAGAGACTTACAGTGACTTCTTTGTTATTTATCAGGACAAAGAGGGGCATGTGTAAGTTAGAGAGGAAGCCATTTGTTTAACCACTTCGGTCACTGACCAGGACTAAGCAGGGAACATTTTACTGATACAACTATTGCTGTGATTGTTTAACAAATATTCTCATTCCATTCCACATTAGCACAGAAACCAAGACCCTACTTTTTAGTTCCATCAATGATGGTAACAAATCCCCTAAAGAAACTGTAAGAAATGCAGTTTAATATATCCAAGAACTTGGTAAAGAAGGCACTTACGTAAAATGTAGGGGATCCAGATTGAAATTCTTTCTCTGCCTAACTATTTCAAACCAATATTTGCACTAGAGCCTTAAGGTTATATCACCTTATAACAAGGCTGTTTGCTAATCAGTTATGTCTTACTGTATGTTGGACCAGAAATCTTGTCCTGGAGCTAGGAAGCCTGCCTTAACGGGCGATCCATCTGAACTGATGCACTAGCAAAAAAAGCCTGTGTTTTGGCAAATGAGTATTTATAAACCAGTGTTACTGAAAAATTTTCAAGCATCTTCCTTGCTGATGGAGATTCAATGAGGCACAATGCTTATTGTGTATGTTAATCCTCATTGGTTCAGACTTAGAGAAATGTCTGTAGGCAACAGTGAAAAATAAACCAAGCAGTGTTGTCCAGACATGAAAGAGATAAAGCAAACATTTTTAAGGGTGTTAATGTTTTGCAAGGAAACTCTGAGAAGACACAGAAGAAAATCCTGAGAGTTTCTGTTTCCTTGAGATCAGCAGTAGTCAGGTAACCTTTGTGTAGTGCATTGCCTCCTTGGAGTCCACATACTTTGTTGGTAATCTGCATTATCTTCACTTGCTTGTTCTTCAGATGCTAGGAGTTGAATGTCAATAGAGTATAAGGAGTACAGACAGCATCGTGAAAGAGTGTTCATCAACAGGTGGCCAGATCTACAGCCAATTTTAATAATTCATAGAGTCCCATATCCTGTGGTTGGACTCCAGGTTAATACATCCTCTTCATAATCATGGGCTGATTTTAGCCAGAAGCGCTAAGAGTCTGTTAGCATCCTTTCTAACCCAAATGTGGTATGAAGGAGAACTTTCTTCTTCTGTACCTTACTGTACTGAATAAATTTGGGGGCACCTGAAGTAAAAGAAAAACAAAGTATCATATTTCTCTGCTCTGGATTCCTAGATGGTTTTAGTTCTCCTGGTATCATAGGTCATGACAATTTGGAGTGTTTCAGCCTGTCATACAGGATACATCAATCACAGTGGCAAAGCTTAGAGAGAATGGAAGAGGAAAAGTGGTTTGCCAAGAACTGGGAGGAAAGTAATTTCAAGGCTATTTTGTAAAACACCGTTTTTAGTTTTGACACCACACAGTGTCTGCTTGAGCCTGTAAACACAGTCCCTACCAGTTGTTGTTCCTCTGAGTAAGATATAAGCAACGATTAGACGTTGATATGCCTGCAAATAACTGACAAAATAACCAAACCAAGGACAAATTCCTCCAAAAGCTTCTTGCTTCTATGATCAGTAAAAGAGCTTGCAGGACTCTAATGATTTTAGGTAATTCTTGATGGATATTGAGGGCCTTTGTCAGCCTTGACACTGTAAAAATATGTGTGCCCTATCAACTATGATCTCCCTGGTTTCCTGCTAATGAGTTTGACTCTGTGGAGTTGGGTACCTTGAGGGATGGGTGTGAGCGTTCTCTTGTCTTAGCAGGGATGATGCTCTAGGAAAACTTCAGATCTGCTTTAGAGCTCACACCCCTTCTTGGATTACTCCCACCTCTCCTTTCCCACTCCTGTCCTCTGCAGCTTTTACCCCTTAAACAGAAAAGCTGACCCAGATTCCATCTGGAAGTGTCTGCTGCAGGGCGGGAGGGATTTGGATACAGCTGGTGCCCAGGGAGCAGGACTGCTGGTCAGTACTGAGATCTCAGAAGCAGCTCAGTTGCAGACCACAAATCCAGAGAGCTGCTGGATGCTTTGTGAGGTGTGGTACTGAGCCCTGTACTGCCTTATTAAACACGACTCAGTGGTGTGTAACTTCTGCTCACTCCAGCAGCAGTGCATTACAATTTGCGTTTCTAACTTCTGGATTTGCAAGAATTTATTGGCTCATAGTAAATGTGTATAAGCACTTTTATTGTGAACATGTTCATTGAGAATGCTTCTCAGGCAGATAGGCTGCAGGTTTTTAATTCTACCAAAGGTGCCTTTGACTTCCCTCATATGGCATCAGCTTTCCTGATGGGCCTAAGACCTATTGATATTGTTTTCCATGTAATCACTCAAAGAATCTGTTGCATTCAGATATGCATTCAGAGATGTGATAGAAAGTGAAAGACTTGGTGTGCTTTGTAATTGTGCTTATCTAAGTGCAGTCTCTTCCTGTGTCACAACAGATTTTTGCAAGCAAGAGGGCAATGGTTCAGTTCCAGGGGAAAATTGACAAAACAAACCCACTTCTGCTGACCTGATGCAGTGCTGAGCAGGGTCCTACCCTGGGAAAATATTTCCTGCTTCATTTTCATAAATATTTATGTAATTCCTTCTGGGAAACGTCTTCTCTAGAAAACTGAACATACTGCTCCCTGACACAAATTTAACTGTTTGTTTACACATGAGACATCGTGGGCATGTACCCAGCCTCGGATTTTTGCATTCTTATCTCAGGCATTTCTGTCTTTCAGGGTTCTCTTTCACTCTTCTCCCAGAGATCTCATTATGTCTTGAGCCACGGAGCTTACTTCTGGCTCTGGAATTTGAGCATCTCCATTGCTCTTTGGAGAGTTGTTATTTTGGGCTGCAGAAATAGGGACCAAATATAATGTTCTGCTTGAGATCACCCTTCTGTCCAATTATACCCTTCCCATTCTGGTTTGAGGCTCCTCTCCGTAAAACATAGAAAATCAAATATCACATAAGCAATTAAACAGAGGATTACATGGCTAATGAAAGTATTTATATTTAGAAATGGACCTAAACACACTGCTGTGAGCTGAGATACAGCTGGTGTGTGGTCTTTTGAGTTTGCTTTGTAAGTTTATAGTAGGGATCAGCAGGAAAGCTGTGCACAAGTCACCCCAAGAGAACAGGGATACTGCCCACCACGACAAGCCAGAAAAGGTTGAACCTGTTCTCTTTAACCTTTTTTAAAAGGCTAGAAGAGTCATTGCCTTTGAAGTACAGATTGTCAGAACTTTGTACAAAGCCCTGTATTAGTGCAAAGCTGATCTTTGCTTGCCAGCAAGCTCACAACCCTTCCATGAAGCAGTGAACTTTATGGGGTGCTCTGTAGAAAGCCACGGGATGGGTGGAAGACACAGCCACAAGGGATGGAAGATACTAACCTCATGCCCAGGATAAAACATGCATATGAGTAAGTGGTACCTAGATGATGTGCTGACCTGTGGATTTCATGCAGAGCAATGACAAAGCTTCAAAGCACAAGGTCTGTCAAGTCCTACAGGATCTTAGCCTCCTGATCCTATCATTCAGCTGCTGTGCCTTGCAGTACCCATTTGGCCTTCCTGTTAAACACATGTATTTATAGGTTATACAGCTATATTATTTTTTTGTTTTTGTTATTCTTTTTCAGTTCAAACTCTGCTGCACACTTTCCAAACAGAGCCAGAGCCTAACAGATCTTCGCACTTTCTTCAGCAATTTGCAAAGGAAATCCCAGAAACCAGAGGCAGCTACCTCCCCTGTAAGGTTATGAGTTCATACAGCAAAAAGGAAAGATACAGGTGCAAGGAAGATGAGAGAAAGGGAAACATAGTGAACAAGAAAGGATGCACGGGAAAACAGAGAAAGCTTGAAGACCTCCCTCCTAGCCCATCGGTATGTGATAATATGTGCATAGTCTAAAACAGGCTGTTTATGTGGTGTTGAACACCATCAGCGATGCCAGTGACTACTCACTGCTTTGAAGGGGCTGACTCTCAGAGCTCCTGGTATTGGTCACTGCCTGAACCCTCCTACCAAATGTGTCTCAAGGCATCTGCCCCATGCAGTAACCTCTGTCTTACCCCTGAGTTGCTTCTCTGGTGTTTGGGGACTCACAGTATTGTGTAATGTGTACCATAATGCTGGTTTCATGTCTGTGTGGGTGTCTTTCTAGCAAGTAAAAGAAAGCATTAAACCTCATTCTCTCACCTTCCTAGTCATTGTCTGCCAGACTGTTTGCTAGTGAAAGGGAGGGAGGGTGATGGTGGTGGCTTATTTTCTGCTTGATGGCCTATCAGAAACGAAGGAAAAAAAACCCTTCCTCAGTCCATACTCAAAAAGCTGCTTGGTTTGTTTCCTTTATTTTTTTAACTTCTTAATGAATTAATAAATTTGACCTTTTATAACTTCAAGCTTTGTACAATCATGAAAGATAAAAAGAATAAATAAAAGGTATTTTTTCTGCTCAATCCCGTTTATTGCTAGTACCTCTGGAGATGTGACCTGTGATTTGGAACCTGGAAAGCTGGATTCCAGTCCCCACTTCATAGGCATGTCTCTGAATTGTAGATACTGGCTTAGCTATACAATGTGGTGTCATTATGGCTGGGTTTAGCAGTTTAACATATAAAGCACAGCACTAGCATAGGCTGGATAAAATGGCTGCTGTGACTTCTACCATTTAGAGTAATTCACAGCACTAGGAACTACTGCTGAGCCTCCTCTGACAAGGAAGAAAGTGAGCTACAGGGTTTATAAAAAGACTTCTGAATAGAAATTATCTTTGCCATTGATGGGAGCTGTTGGGAACCACTGAGTTTTCAGCACTGTTCCCCAATGCAGAATTCCCTAAACTTCAAGTTTTTATTTGTCTCATCCAAACATAGGAAGTGACACCTTGCTTGGGTGCTTTGCTTTTTAATGTAGCTGCTCTCTGGCTGCAGCAATGTAAGTATAGATATAGAAGAAAAGCTCATAAATCAGCACAGTATTTCTCACCACCAAACTGGTGAATGGTTGTGTTTAATGTGTGGTCTTTTATGATAAAAAGTATTCAAAAGAATTTATGAGTTTGGAAGTAGCTTTAAATCAGATTCAAGGACAGTGTCAGACCATGTCCAACACTGTCATTAAAATATTGTGTAGCACTGCAATTTCTCTGAGGGTTTTGGAGATCCAACTTTTTATGGGATTCATAGTCACTTTCAGTTTAAGGAGCATGAAACTGCCACAATCTGCTAGATACTTGCAGTTTAGTCAGGGCAGTACATGCTGGGACATGACGAGATTTTGTCCTACACTGTGGTAGAGAGGTTATCCCTTGGGCCATAACCAGCCGGAAACAGTTGAGAATAAACCTGAACTGGAAAGCAGCTGGGTTACTGGTAAGAAATCACCTCTAATATTAACTAGTCCTTGGCTTTATAGCACAGAAGAGGTTTACCATGCAAAGCATCCACAGTGCTGCATCACAGATCAGATATTTTCTTTCCAAAACCCACAATCTGATCAGAAGAATAAAGACTACACGAAGAGCAGGCAGATCTTGAATGCAGAACACATCATTAAGAAATCTCCAATGGTTCTTCTCTTTCCCCTCCTCCTTCTTCTCGTGTCACATATGTCCTGAACCCTTGGCAACAAAAATGACTTCACACAGTGGAAGGGTCTGTTTGGCTGATCTTGGAGGTGATTCCAGCTTCATGCTGTTGACACGGTCCATTAACTACTGAATCTGTGGAGAAGCTCCAGCCATGCTGCTGCATTCACATTTCTGGGCTTGGATTTGTGCCCTTCTTGCCCACAGTCAGTGTGTGTGCATGATCATTTGGCCACACACCCTGGTACCAATGCAGTAGGATGACACGGTGCCTGCTCACAGAGGTGGGAAGCTAATTTCACGAGGGTACAGATGAGCCCTAAAGTGGATTTAGACTGGCATCCTGCTTGATGCTGCCTGTGCCAATTCCACAGCAAAAACTGGCCTCTTTTCACTGAGAACTTTTTCTTTGCAATTTTCTAGACCTAATCGACTGAAAATGAATTACTGCTTGTTAGCACAAGGAAGGGATTCACAGATAGCGCATGTTTTCCTTTAAGGAGGATCTGTGGTGGAGAATGAGTCAGTAACTGTGAGTTTTTCCCTGTGTGTGGATGCCAGTGAGTCCCCAGTGCCAACTCCCTCAGATGTGATGACCATGCTGCTGTCATGCTATGGCACACGGACAGGCACGTGTTCAGTGAGAGTCTCTCTGTCCTATGGTGGGGAGGGCAATGGAGACACAAACTAAATGCCGAGCTGCCTTTTTTCATGGAGACAAAGGACAAGGATTGATACTTTACTGTTCTATAAGACGACCAGGATGGATGAGGCTTTGAGCAACCTGATCTAGTGGAAGGTGGCCCTGCCCATGGCTGGGGGCTTGGAACTACATGATCTTTAAGGTGCTTTCCAACCCAAACCAGTCTGTGATTCTACAATTCTACGATTCTATGATTCTATGGTATTTATTGACTAGAGCCCCTAAACATGGCAAACATAACAGCTTTATACCTCCAAAGATTTGCATCAACAAGCACTTAATAAGGAAAAAGTAAGAGTAGGGACACACGTAATAGAGCAAAGAAACAAAGAAACTGAGCAATTCTAAAAAGAAAGCAGGGATAAGAAAATGGGAAGTTATGATTTATCTGTTATTCTAATTACATGGGATTAGAATCAGACCAGAAACATCTGCTGCTTTGATTTGGCTGCTCCTGGGACTCCTCAGCTCTTTCCTCCTAAGCAGAGCATTTCAAGTAAGCAGGATCTAGCCTGAAGAAATCCATAAAGCTATATTCATTACTTAAGTTTTCTGTTTGTGCTGATTTAAAGATTTAGCTGGTTTGATTTTCTTTGGATTAGCTGAGCTCAAGAGCACTCTCCAAAGGAACGTGCCATTGGGTTTCCATTGGTGCTTTTTTTTTTTTTTTATGTGATGCAATGCTTGAAATCTTTCATGCAGGCAGTCATTAATTGTCAAAACCAAAAATACCCCTGAACGGCTGTCTGCAATTATCCACACTGTGCTATATTTGGGACTCATATTATGGTTTCTATCATTAAGAAGGCCTCCTTGTAATGCCCCATCATGGATAAAGCATAGCCACAAAAATGATACATATGGACAAAATATAAAGTGAAATTATGGGTTTCTATACTGAAATGGAACTACTGATGATGCGTATGCCAGACATGAGTGACACACAGAACAGAACTGTTAGTAAACAGATAGAAAACTATAAATATGCTTAAGATGAGACATCATACATTGTTTCAAGTGACAAATTTTGTACTAAAAGAATGAAAAAAGATCACAAATCTAGACAGACAGTATTGCTAAAAGCTATATGGCTACATGATTCATTCCCCAAAGAAATCAATGTCAGGATGACATTTTTCTTCAGTCAGTACTGGCAACTGCTCGTAATTTGGGTAAACTTTCTCTGCCCTATAAAAACAAACCATCAAACCAAAAGGTAACCACTGAAACAGCTACCACTCAACTAAAAAAAACCCAGCATTTTAAACAGAGCACAACATAAAACTGCATGAGTCAATCTACCGTAAACTTTCGGCAAATAGGATGTGTCATAGAGATCACTTCGGTGTTTCCAAAGACCTTAGCCTCATACAGCAGGCTTTTTAGAAACAGACTTTGCTCCAAATAGTAATTCCCTATTTTCAATAAACCCTGACTGGCTGCAAATAGTTTTTTCTCCTGATACAGACAGCCAAAATAACTGACTCGTAAACAGAAGCCTATGGAGCTAGATTAATTACAAGGATTATGTATAGTATTCAGAGCTTTTAAAACCAGAAAGGAACATTATGATGATCCCGGCTGGCCTCCTACGTAACATAAGCCTTGGAATTTCACTGCACCATTCCTGCTCACTGCTGCTGGTGGTGATGGGAAGTTGCGTCATCTCTACCTAACTATTTCAAGTGAGTGCAAACACAACTATCCTGTTCCAGTGGCTAGTTAGCCTCTTTTTCTGACCTGCTGGATCTTCTGGAATGCATGTTTAGTAAAGTATATTTAATGTGCATGCCTGTTTAAATAAACAATTTGAAGTATTAATAACTTTCTATCAATTTTAGGCCCAAATGCAGTCTAGTTCTGCATCCCATATCCTAAAAGTTGATTTATTACTTGGTGTGTTGCAGTTAAGAGAACACCTTCCATCCTGAAGTGCTATACTTCTTACCAGTGATGTTTTTTGGCACACAGCACACTATGTTTCTTGGTTTGCTTTCCATTAAATAACAGTCCTGAGGTCCACTGTTTTATCTTATTGCAGCATATAGTGTTCTTGACAAACTCCACAGCTATTTAAGTTGGAGGCTGTTGTCTTACCACTGCCTATCATGTAGAGAGGTGGCTGAGATGTTGCCTGGCTGTCCTTAGTGACCCCGACTGTTCTCATTTGATGCTCTTCAGTGTCCCTCTTGAGAAAAAAATGAGTTCAGATATTTTCAACAAAACCTCAACATTTTGCCTGAATAACCTTTCAGATGACACAGCCTGTTTGCTTGGTGAAACAAAGGGTCATCTCCCCATTATGTATGGGAAGATGATTTGGTTTGCAGATCAACCAGTGCAGTGGTTACAGGGAGAGCTAAGATGATCTTGTGTGAGTCAGTTTAGGTCCAGCAAAGCTAAGGAGTTCAGGCACAGTGCCGCAGTATTGCTTATACAGTTGTTCCTGAGAACAGATCAGGTCCAGAAGGAGTTGTGCCTGTGTTTTTCCTTTGGTTGTGGTACCTCTAGTTGATTCTAATAGATTTCCACAAAGCATCTTACTATGTACCATTGTGTGGAGGAAACAAATTCTGCCGTGAATAAGAAAGCCAGGTAGCTCTTTTAGTCCTACCTTGTTATACTGGAAAGGCATGTGACAAAGTTGGGAATGATGCATAACGCAACTGGGAAAAGATGGGAGCATCAAGAATATCCCAAGCTACCTTTCTGTGTAAAGGCAAAAATAGGATAATGAGAAAAATATAGGGAAGCTACAGAAATGGAAACAGCTTCTCCGGTGGGTCTTTGAATGAAAATATATGAAAGAGCATGACTGGAAGAAGCAGTTTTGCAAGTAAGTGTTCAGAAAGAAAATGAAGAGTTGAAAATCTGTGATGGAGAAACAGAAAAAGACATTAACTTCCCTAAATTTTGAACCAAATCCTTTGTGAATTATACAGAATGGAAAATTCAGTGTTTAAATATGAAGAGTCCGGTTGATGTCATCACTAGAATGGCATAAACTCACAGTGGAAACAGGTGTATGTAATAGAACATAAGAATGGATTATCAAAGGGCTTTCCATTCCAAGTCATTGTTACTTTGGAAAGCAGCAAAAATACAGGGTGAATTCATGTGGCAAGTAATATGGTAAAAATAATGAGATGTCTGCAGAGGTTTCTATTAAAGGCATTCCTGGGCTTCTGCCCAAATATACAATTTTGTGTCCATAGATACAAACTTTGAAAGTTATTGTCTTCTATGCAGTTTCACAAAGCTGGGCTGTGTCTTCCCTTTGCTTCCTGAAAAAATCTACTATCATCTGTATCAGAGACTGAAAGTGCATGCTCCTAATAGTCACTTGAGAGCTATTAGCATAACCTCTGTTTTTCTGGCCCATACTTCTGTAATGCCCACTGACTGGAAAAATGTATAAACGCGTCCTGTAACTGGCCATTCTAGAGATCCACAGTCATGTGGACGTTCACTTGTTCTCTGCGTCTCAACTCTGTGGTGGTCTGGGAGATACAAAAGACCTGCCTCTGGCAACCCCCAAAGATGAACAAGTTAGAAAAATAGGTGTACTTGGGTATTCTGTTTCCTGACATCAAAGCTTCCTGGGAGACAAATGTGCCATTACATGACATTATTCTTTCTTTCTTCCGTAATAGCTGTGGCAGGCATTCACCATTAGCTTTGTGCATTTAAAATTCTGAATCAGTCAGGAAGACCAGATATGAAACCTGTTTGGCATTGGGATTCCTCGCATTCTGAAGTCAGTAATAGCACTTCTATTGGGTTAGTCAGGACCAGGAATAGGCACCCATATGTGGAAACGCAGGAGGAAATTCTTCTCCAGCCTGATGCTCTGTGATGCGCATATTGCTTTAATCATCAGGGTGGTAGCTGGCACCTGCATGCCTGGGAGCCCTGACCAATTTCAGCATAAAAAGTCGTTGTTACTTCATCCTGAGAAGTTTTAACATCTTTGGTACTTCCAACAGGGCTTTGAAATACGTCTGTGTGAGGAGTATGCACATACGTATACTGCAGGACACTAAGGAGGGAACTGTAAGTGTAGAAAAAATACATTTATTGTCTCACAAAACTGTTTTCTGGAGCTGTTTTGCACCTCTCCCTCCCAGAGCTCAGGGAAGCTGAAGCACCTGGCCAGAACACAAGCCCATGCCAGCATGCTGGTATCTTAACTGCAGCCAGCACTGCAGGAGAGGTAATGGGGATGCTGGAGCTGCTCTCTGGCAAAAGGGGGCTGGGAGCGGCTCCCTCCTTTGCCCCAGCCTGGGAGCCATCTCCATTCCCTCTTCCACCAGTTGTCTCCATGGCAGCAAGGTGTGTGTGGCTGGTAGCTGAGAGCACTCAGTTGGCTCTGTGTAGCGGTCACAAGCAGTCAGCGTTGATGTCCCATTGATGGAGGAGAGGCGGCTGCATGTGAACAGAGTAGGCTTTCTTTAAAAAATAAATCAGCAATGCATACTTGAAACTGACACTTCTTTTTTCTTCCTTAGGTGGAAAACCCAAGTCCTCTGAAGTTGGGAAATGCTGGATATTTGTCTGTCTGGCCAACCCAAATTCAGCCTGGTGTTTGTGTGTTTCACCGAGATCTTCATGGGCTCTTTCTTCCCCAGGGCCCTGATTTGTATGAAGTTAGATCTGGTTACAAAATCAACCTTTGAAATTAGGAACAATCAAACCTGGGGTTTCCCAAGTATCCTTCATTCTGCAACACTGCCCACCCGCCCTTCTCCATTTCATGCCAAGCCTGAACACAAAGCATGAGAATTTAGGCCATCTGGACAAATGCAAATGTGTTCTTTCTCAACTTCTGAAAGTTCAATTTTGTCAGTGATGCAACCTTTAAATGCTCTTTCTCTGGTAAGTAATAAACAGTGTAGAAAAACTCCTATTGAATCCAATAATCTGAAAGGATCAGTGATGTGAACAGACTGTGGGTTACCAATACAGCGTTACCGCACTTCTGTCACAAGCAGTCAGCACTGATGTCCCACTGATGATGGAGAGGCAGCTGCATGTGAACAGAGGAGGCTTTCTTTCAGAAATAAATCAGCAATGCATACTTGAAGCTGACACTTCTTTTTTTTCCTTAGGTGGAAATGACTACTTAGGTGGAAATCTCCTTAGGTAGCCCATGACTACTGTACCTAAATCGAAAGCTAATATAAACTCCAAAGCACAGGAAGGAGGAAAGCAATAATGGTGGGCTGTAAGCAGAAATGCAGCCTTTATACTCAACAGCAGAGCAGAACTGTAACAGAACAGCCGATATTTTATAATCAATAGGGAGATAGCCCCTCCAGCCCAGAAAACAAATTATGAAGTTTTAAGAGCAACTTTGCCCATAAAGAAGACTAAATATTGTAGACACTTTTGTTTTGGATCTTGCACCAGGCTGCAGAACTGAGGCTTGGCAAGCCTGCACCTTGTTTTTGGTTTTCTCACTGATCTGCTGCCTAATGCAAGCAAACTTAGACATTCAGTGTTTTGCTTAGTCACCAAGTAGGCTTTTATGGCAGTGTCCCTTTCCTATGAATTTTCCTTCCTGTAGATGTCTACACCTAAGATTAATCCAATAATAAACAATATATTACAATTTTCAGCCCTTATTTATTTTCCTCTCCCACAAAAATGATTTTCTGATGGTTTTTGCATTGCAGTGCCAGTGGAGGCGAACAGATGCAGTTGAACTGTTAAGCCAGAGCTTAGCTGTTAAGCTGACATGTAGTTGAATTGTTAAGGCAGATCCATTCCCAAATGCCTCTTGTTTGTTACAACATGCTTGCTAAATATGACAAAGGTTTCTCCATCAGCACTACTTTGCTGGGTCTGAGCGTGTTGACCCCATCTCAGTAAAAGCTTTCTGACAGAAGTGCCCAAAGGCGTGTGAGTTCCTGTTGTTTGTAACTATAAACTACTGGTTAAAAATGACTTGAGTTTTGAGACGAAACTACTGTAAAGTATTCCAAATATGGCATTTGACAGTATTTTCAGACTGAACGTGCCTTAGCCCCATTTTGATATATCTGAGTATGAAAGAAACAGTTTTGTACCTCCATGGGGAAAACTGTTAGGAGATTTTTGTTTAACAGTGTATTATCAGACGGTTCATTTGTTATTTCAGCAAAGTGAGTGCACCCCCGTGTTATTCCGGGGATACATCCACTCCTGGGCCTGGGTGCAGAGCACACATTAAGCACTGAGGCTATCGTACTTACACTGCGCATGGCAGCTGTATAAAAGGGGTGAGTCTTTACCCGGATTCTTGCCTTATGCTTCAAAACAACACTTACAGATTATGTCTTTAGTCCCTTCAGCAGTCATATTTGGTACAAGATAGGAGGTAGTTTCCGTACTACATACTACAAGTGAGGTGGCACTGCTTCCAGTGTGCGTTAATAGGTACTACCTGCATGACTTCTACTAAGCCAGCATGTAAAGTGAAGCTGGCTCTGAAGTTAAATCCTCTCAGAAAAGCGCAGGTGGAAGGGCTGCAACATCTTTATTCTACCTAATTGGGGGAAATAAAACCTTTAATCATCAGTCCCGTACCACAGCTGGCTGATTTCACAGACTGTCAAGGACAGGTTGATGTGTTCAGGTTTGAACAACCCTTCCTCATCAGCTTTATTATCTCTTACGTTCAGTTTTAACTTAGCTAGAAAGAAGATGAGCTGGAAAAACTGATTAGTTATTTCAGGCATCTCTCTCTGTCTTGGAGAGCTCCTACAAAAATTCCTCAGGTGGCTCTTACTTACCTGACAGTCTCTAGTATGCTCTTCAGTGAGACAGGAGTCTGATAGGAAGCAAGAGCAGGTTTAGATCAATTTGCTTTCTGTTTTAGCCACCCAAGCTTATATATTAAACAAAAAAATATGAGTCAATCCTGATACAGTGAAAACACAGCACCACAATCTGTGCAGCTGGCCAGATTCTTCAACAGTTGCTCCTGTGGAGCTTCCTCTGCTATTTGCAGCAATATCATTTCGTCTTTTTGTTCTTTTTCTTGTATTCTTTTTCTTTTTCTCTTTCTTTTTTTTTTCTTTATTCTTTTCCTTTTTAGTTTGTTTTCCTTTTTATTTTACTTCTCTTTTTTCTTTTCAAATTATTTGACAGTAACTACTACAACCAACTTTTGTGCTAATTCAAGACTTTCAGGCCAAGCATATGAAAAAGACTGTCATTAAGGTCTCTAAGTTTGATCAAAACCTGCTAAAACTGAACTGGTAGAGCAGTTTGGTCTGGAGATGAGTTGGAGAAAACTGTACTTTTCCAAAAAGGCTGCCGTTCCAGTATATTGAGAACTGGATTACCTCTCTTGGGAGAACAAAACAGGACAGAAAGGTAAGTTTCAGCATACCATCTTTTGTAAAAGTTTTGCCACGTTTATAGGTATTTTACACTAAAAATGAGCACCTTTAAAATAATTCATGGGATGGGATTGAAGCATGAGAGCTGACAGATGATGCAGCATTATGAAGAGGGCTGAAAGGCGCAGGTCTGTCTGCAAGTCACTTCATATCATTTAATTATGGAAGCAAATATTAAAACACTTGAATGGGTAATTAAAATGAGCTGTGGTACTTTAATATGCTAGGGGTGTTCTTAGCCTGATATTTCTACAGATAAGATGGATTGCAGAGAGAAATAAAAGAAAACCATTGTCAAAATGTGGTTTAATGGATGCTGTTAAATGTAGGATTTTTGTTTTAGATATAATTGCTATTGTTTATCAGTGCTTACAATTCAGTTCAATAGGAGAGGAGAAAGTAAAAAGTTGGTACACTTGCTCATCAAAAACCTTTTCCTTTGATTTCCACAGGCATATGCTTTTGGCCTATATCTCACTAAACCTGTTGGGTATGGCAGTTTCTTTGAATATCTGATGTGGGTTTGTGGTGTACTGCGGTAGCGAATTTAATTAAGAGGCATGAACTGAACAAATATGTTCAAAATGTCTATGGATCTTCCTTTATTCATTGGCTTCCATTTGCTTTTCTGTCAATTTCTTGTGATCTCTACTTTTGCCAAGGTCTATAGTTCTGATCGAAAAATTCGAGGAATATTTTTTCACTGCCTGCTCTGTATTCCATCTCTTAGTTCCACCCTGAAGTAATATTGTGCATCTGTTCTGCTGAAATTTTTGTAGTCTTGTACAATTTTTTCTAGCTACAGTAGACAAAACTAATATTATAGCCATTAGTTGCATGATTAGAATTGCCCCTGTCTTCTGAACAAGGTCGTCCTTTACCATACTATATACGCAGTAAAATTTGTGCTGGTAAGTAGTTCTAAGTATTAGAAAACAACAGTTTCAGGCTTTATTCTAATTCTGTCTCTACCTGCATCAGAGGATCATGCAGATGTGGGACCAGATGATCTCTGAGGTCACTTCCAACCTGGCATTCTATGATTCCATGATTGATTGATTTTGTGAGCATGTTAATGAGAGAAGGAACAATTTCTGCTGCTGATTTGCTAGATTAGAATTCTAGCCTTAGCGGAAATGGTTATCTACAGAGGCATCATGCAGTTTCTCTCTGACACACATTAGTCTTCTTCCAATAACTGTAATGTCTATTAATTTTTCCTATTGTATGTATGTAAGATAGATATCAGAAGGTAGAAGGAAGGTGCATAATAAGACTTACTGCATTATCGAACCTAATCCTTTTTCTTAGTAGCTTGAGTTTCTCATAGTTAAATTGAACAAGAGCTGAGGGTACAAAGCACACCTGAAGTTCATTACAGAACTGAGACAGCATTATTTTCTCTCTTATGATTGTGATCTTTGTCCTTTCTTCTACAGGGAGATACGGCTCTTACATGCATGAATGTTAGGGCTATGTAAAGTGTCTGTTTATCCCTGTATTTATCTATTAATTAATTAATTAATTAATTTATTTATTTTCTTCATTACTTGTTTTTAACAACTATGAATTACTCTGGTGCCTGTGCTGCTTATTAAAAATGTAAACAAAGCTCTGGAATTCAATTACATTTCTCAGGTGCTCAAACTCAAGCATTTGACACCCTTTTCACAATCAAGTCCTCAGTCCTGTCCTTTGTGTCTTTCACTGGCATAGCAAATTTAAAACTTAAATGCATCTTCCTCCACCAAAGAAACTGTGCAAAGGATATATTTCTTCCATAAAAATGTGTTTATTGCAATGATAAATCCCTGAAAGAGGAGTTTGTAATGGAAACATTGACTACTCCCTAAATGACTATGGAATTGGAAGACTAGGCAGCACTTAACAAAAACAAGGGCATATTTTAAAATTAGACCTACTGTTCCTACGGTTATAAGGTCTACAGGAAATTAAATGTTTCAGCTTCAACCTGGAGGCAAAGGCAGCAATGCTGTTGCTGTATTGCACTGGGCACAAACTTGTTCTGAGACCTTAGATATATTCAGCTTCCTAAAGATCTTATAATCTACTTAGTATCAGGCAGCCAGGGGAATCCTGCAAGGAAAAAGAAGTGCCACAAGAAGCGGCATTGTGATTCAGAAGATGACATTCTTCACCCTGAATCATTCATGTGCTGCTGGGGTGCTCTCCTGCAGGTAAATCCCAGCAATGAGGCTCTGAGTTATGACCACTCCATGCCGTAAGATATTGGCTGACACTTGTCACAAGAATAGCAGCATCTCTCCTGGCTTTGGGCTATACACAGACTGGGTTATTACCTTACAATTCTGGTCGCTTTAATTGCCTATGATTCTTTCTTCTAAACTTCCTTCCCTTTGCTCTGTGTCATGTTGCTGGCACTGTTATAATAACTGCTGTGTTCCTAGGGGTGACTGTCTTTGACTGATGCCCAAGGAGACCTGGCTAGATTTCAGTGGTTTCTGAGTTGTTGTTTCTGTGTCATGCCTTTTTAGCTGATGGCACTCTTGAAACAACAGCTGAACTGCCTTTCCTGTTTGGAAAGTGCCCAACCAACTAGGGTTCATACCCAAATAAGAATACTGACAGCCTGAGGAACACTGGGAATTTGTGCCAGTAAATAAAACCAATCTTTACATAGCATCCCAGGCACCAAAAAGCACCAAGTACAATAGGCAGTAGGCACCATTCCTACATAGAAGACATACTTCACTTGTCAGTTATTGTATTTTATTTCTAGTGCATATTTTAACACTTCCAGCAAATTGTCAGCCACAGGTACCTACATCAGAAGCACTTAACACATGCTCATAAAGAATGAGCAATTACTCCTTTGCAGGTTATTTTTAAAATGAGGAAGCTCTTTCTTACAGTTACGAAATTGCAAGCATTGCAAATAATGTTAAGGACCAAAGTTTGCTAGGTATTGGAAATACAAATAAACTCAATTCTCCTAAACTTCACTTGAATTTTTATCTAGAATACCATAATAATAACTGATTTGATTCATTTCCAGTGGAAACTACTCAATCAAACACAAATTTCAGAATGACTCTGAGGCTTGGAAACACCAAATATCTTCTTTCAGTACATTTTTACGATAGTTTATAATGGAAACGCTGATAGAACTTTATCCATCACCTTGCTATCAAAGGCTGCTGTAATTCCTAATTAACACGCCTCATGTTATCTGCTAGCTCAGCTGCTTGCTTGGCATTCATTACCATATGAGAAATGATGGTTTCTTGGTAATTTTATTAATTTTGATGTCTGAAAGTGGGTGTTTTGAGTTTCTTCCGTTCAAAGCATATAGCAGAAAAACTCTTTCACTCATTTCTTAGAAACTTGATTTTATTAAATCCTGACTGTCTTTTGACTTGGTTCTGTTGATTTCAAAGAGCTGGGAGTACACAGTGACTCACAAGACACATTATTACCTGGCAGAATCGCATCCTAATTAATATGTGTGGTACTTGCTGGTTTCAGTTGGCAAAGAGACAGGCTGACTGTTGCCTTTTATTGTACTATACATTCCAACCTAAGTGGTTTTGCAAGCCTTGAAGTTTGCCTTGAGCTCCAGATTCAAGTGTTTCTGAAGCATTAATGTAAAAATACTTCAAGGTGTCATATTCCCTTTCAAAATGGCAATATGCAAACCTTAAATTTCATAAAGTGTTGGTGAAGGAAAATGAAGCAGTGTTATTCGGGTTGCAGCTCAGAGCAGGCTCAAAAGCTCTGTGAGTCTTGATGGCCTTCTTGACACACAGCTAACACAACTCTTCAGGTCACAAGGTGTCCCTTCTTCTTTGCAAGGTGTCTTTTATTGTCTTCCCAAAACTTCTCCCCTTCACCAAAAAGGCCTGGAAGTTCCCTCTCAATTCACACAGGAGCATTTCAGAGCCACAGTTCAATTCTCCAAAGACAAGGACAAGTACTGCAGCCCCAAAGGACTTCACACATAGGTGTTTCCAGTCAAAACCAAGTAGTTCAGGTGTCACTTAGAATCATAGAATTGTTTGGGTGGGAAAGGACCTTAAGATCTTCTATTTCCAACCTCCCAGCCATGGGCACACTTCACAGCATGGCCACGTCTAGTAGCATACGGCTAAATTGAGCTTAGATAACCAAACATTGAAGTCAAGTTGTTCTCCCATATTTTAGTAGCATACGGCTAAATTGAGCTTAGATAACGTAACACTGAAGTCAAGTTGTTCTCCCATATTCTTCAAAGTGTTACTGAAAAGTCAGAGACTTACATCCTTCCACTTTTCTTGGCACCAATAAAAACCAGACCACAGCTCATTTTGTGCTTGATCAAAATTCAATTTCTTCAGTAGCAACCTCCAGGTGAGGGATGGACACAGGAAAGTATGTGTGCCAGGGCCTCATCTACAGGTTGTATATTAAACAGTTTCTAAATGAAAAGCTTGTTTGCTGTGCTATAAAATAAAGTCATCTTTCTGCAGACCTGCAGCCCACCGGAATGAGGGGACAGGATGGAGTGTGCCTTTTCCAGTATTCCCCACCCACTGACCTGGAGCATGAAACCCACAGAGTTCTTGGAACTGCAGACAGTGTTTGAATTCAGACTAAAACTGGAAAACAGAAACTGGCCTTTTTTTTTCTTTTCTTTTTCTTTTTTTTTTTTTGAGTCACATCAGTCAATGCTATTTACAAAATCGGTTTACGGAGACCACAGGTGGACACTCTGACTCATTACACATGAATACTAAATATATCCAAGACAATCTTGGAAAATCCCATAAAGAAAGAGGGAATAGCCGTCTGATTTTTATATTTATAATGTTGGGTTTTGGATGCCAGTAATGGAAATGATATTGTTTTCACAAAAAAGCAGGTGAGGGACAGTAAGGGACTGAATGATTGCCAGGCTGCATGTGGCTGGAAAGGGGAGAAGGCTCTAAGCTAGACACGGAGGAAGGTTTGTCATGCTCTCGTAGGTTGGTGTTCGCATTTGTGGCAGGCTGTGGTGAGGTTAGCAATGCATTCCACAATTGTCAGGACGTAAGCAAATGTTATGTCCTTTAGCCAGGGTGAAAAGCACACCTGCCCAGGAGGCTGGCATGGAATTCCGTACTGCCTCAGCCCTACTTCAGTGCTACATGGAGAATCTGAGTAGTACTTATGGCCTCATATCCTGCCACATATTTTAGTCTCTCTGATCTTGAAAACCAGGGAGGTCCAAGGTCTGTAATATATACAGAAAAACAGATAATAGATCCCTTTATGTTTGTCATCACTGAATTATGTTTTTGATGGATGTTTTGGTGCCAAGGTTTCTCTTGTTCTCACCGCTGAAGGAGAGCTATTGCTGGACTCCCTGCAGTCCCTAGCTTAGCTCTGAGAAATGTAACAGGGTGGATCTGAAACAGGACATATCAGTTCAAGCCTAAAAGCTTCCCTTTATATATTAACAGAGAAACAACAGCTTCTATTAAGAGGAACTGAGGAATGAGTTAGTGATTCTAATCTATACCCTTTCCCGAATGACCAGTATAGTCAATAAATTAGATGCCAAAGTGCAAATCTTTTACTTACAGATCACCCAAACATCAATTGTGGCTTCATATTATTTCTCATGGCCAAGATCCTAAGCCAGATTCTGAGCAGATCATTTCCTTGCTACTCCAGTCTTTGATATAGCCCTAAGACTAGAAAGAGCTGCTCTGTCACTACTGTCTTGGAAGTGTCATAGTGCGAGTGGCTGTGAACCTAGGCACAATGAGAACCTACTGATGCAAAGTCGAATTAAGTAGTCAATAATTCTGGTTGAAGCTGCACAGCAGAAGTCATGTCACTCCTATGTGAAGGCAGTTTGCATTCAGTGTTTCATTGGTTGAGCGTGTGTAATGGGGATTTATTTGCTTGTGGACTTTTTTCCTGCTAAAATCTGCTAATGTGGCTCAGCTTGCTGATCTTTTAGCACAACAGGCACAACGTCAGAAAAGTTGCTCTTCTTGAAGCCGGAATGACTAAAGTTCAGGAGCTGGAAAGAGCCAACCAGCCTATCTGCTTGACTCACTGCAGTCAGTCTCTAATGAGCTCTCCATTTGTTGTGTGCATCCCTGTAATGCTCCTTACAGCCTGCTACTATAGTACTTCTAATGGCAATTTCTGTTTCTTCACTGCTTTCAAAGGAGTTGACTCTTCAGCGCACTACCCTCGTTTCCACCCATTCACCTTTAGTACTCTCTGCTTCAATAGACTTAAACCAAAATAGAATTTTGCTTGAAATGTTCAGGATGTTGTTGTCTGTTGAATTTAACTCATCACCAGTGCAGAAGACACAAACAGCACAGCACAAATGGAAAAGTTTATTGCAAAACCAGAGGGATGGCAGAGTAGTATCTCTTTTTTTTTTTTCCCTAGAAGAATGAACGTCTTTGTTTCAACATTAGGTCCAGCATTTCCTACCAGATCACTGTCTCCAAATCTTGGTTCTGCATTGATCATCACAGTCATATGAAATTATTTAACAGGCATTTTGTTGCCAAGGTCACATGAAATTAGGTAACAAAAACTTAGAAGTTAATATTCCAGCTCATTCATCTCTCACTGAAACACTCCTTTGGCTTAAAAGAATTTGCTGAGTTGTAAGAATGGGCAGGACTGGGCATTTTCCCAATAATAAGATTACAATAACAGGGAGGAATTCTTGGCTATGTTGTATAATAAGTGAACAATGCAGCCATGAATTTTATATGTTTATATTCTTAGATGCTTCATGAGGACTTAGGTCTATGGCTAGTTTTAAACTAACCAGTGCAGGAAAATCACAGAAGTGTTCTGCAGCCGTCACTAAGACTTTTGTAAGTACCCCCAGCAAGAGTAAAGGGAAATGTAAACCTTTTGCAGGGGGAAGGTGGAAAGGAAACTTTTGGGGATAAAAGATAGTTTTATGAGTCTGTTTCATTTAAAGCTTTGCAATGGCTCTTCAATCCACTTCCACTCAGTGCACACTTTGGGTCTCTGTTACAAAGAAGCAATGGAACAATCTTTCCCCTGGAAGATTCACTCTCTTCATGAGGCAAAAGGGTCAAACCACAAAACCAGTTTGAGTGTTTTGATACTGAACACCTGAAAGCTAAATCTGTTTCGGAGTTCCCTCACTCCTGACTTAACTGTAGTCTCCTCATTGCTCTCTCTCTGGATTCATGGATCTCAAATTCAGATTGCAGACCGTTCCCAACTTCAGTCAGAAGGGATAGTGTACTACTTACACAGAGTCTCCTATGATTTGATGGTTAGGCTTTCTCCTGTAAAGCAAGAGCCGTCATCTCAGGCTCTGTCATTCTAGAAGGTCCACAAGCCAACTCTCCTGCTTGAGCATGTACCATAGCCTCCAGGTTATTGCACAGCTCTCCTCTTCCCACTACCTTTAAATGAAGGTGGCTGTAGCTGCAGGTCTTGGTGCACTCTGCTTGTCTTGTGGGCACACCCAGTGAATCAAGCAATTTATGGCTGCAGTTTCCTTTTGTATGAATCCCAAACAAGCCTAAGCAGCAGAATGGCTTTTGAATGCTGAGCTCAGCCAAGGTAGTAGTTCTACAGAGCAGAAGTAGTAAATGGACGTGTCCATCCAGCCACAGGTGGACGTTACGGATTAAATGCAACTTTCCTGAATCACTTGGGATGAAAATAATGCGTTTAATTACATTTTAAGTGTCTTATTAATTGCAAAGGAGTTTTGTCACCGAATGTGTGAATTGTTGTAATCATTCACCCTGATTAAAACACAAAACTATTTACAGGACTTCTGAGGCTCAGAGTTCATCGCGGTGAGAAAGAATGTCCTGTATTTTGGTCAACAAGGGATAAGGCCTTTCAAGATAGAATCAAACCTGCTCTTGAAGGCAATTGCTCTTTGACTGCTCTGGCTGCTCTGCATCCTTCAAAGGAGACCACACTGTGAGAGCAAAATGATTGAAAAAAAACAGATTTTTTTACCAGACAGTGTAAAATTGGACTCTCCGAAGCGTTTTAAACAAAGCTGAGACACCACAAAACTTTAGCTCAGTATGAATCGTTCTTTGTGCTGCTTCCACTAAGGAAAAACGCACAAAGAATTTCCTTTGCTGAACACAAAAATTCTTCTCACTTTTGCTGCAAGAGATTTGGGTCCAGTTTAAAGGTTTTACTTTTTTAACCATAAAAATTTCTTGCTAGACACTGTGTATGTGAGCCTGTGTATACCTTTATGATTTTAAAATAAATACATTGCAATTTTAATCTTTAAAAATTCCCCACAATCACATTCCTTAATTCCTTTAACTCTGTTCCCAAACCAGAGCAACCAAAAGTCTTTCTTGACCTGGTAAGAACCTGAATAAGAAACTCCTTTGCTTAATTTCATTAAATCTGGGAAAAAAAAAGGTTTGGATTTGTCTTTGCTTTTTCCCCCAATAGTAATTAAAGAGGTGTTTGGTGACTCAGCGCTTATTTACATTCCCTAAGCTCAAATAGAAAAAAACATTTCAGCAACAAACCTTTGAGCCCTAGTCCCATAATATAACCATTGTATCACTGAGAGGGAAAAGGGAAAAAACTTTATTCTTCTAACAGAAGAAGAGCCTTGGGGCATGTGAGGATCAGCCAATATCCATTGATTCCATTATGATAAACAATGTAGAAAAGAGGGGACTTGTAACATATCTCCTGGTCGCCCTTTCTTCAAAGCAAAGGTTTAGATACAAAAATTAGTGGGGGAAAGGGGAAGGGTGAACATCTGCATGAGAATCTGACTCTTCACAGCGGGCCAATTCAGGTAACTCTTTAAAATCTTGAGGGAGTTTGAGAACTGGACTAACAGAAACCAGACACCATTTCCTCTGATTAGGAGATAAGTTTATCTTATTGGAGAAAAGTCCAGCAACAAGGAAGTCTGTGGCTGCCCTCCTCCAGTTTTCTTATTCTAAAATGCAAATGCTTAAAGAAGTTGCTGCTGCAAATGCCCTCATGCCACTCCCATAGTGAACAATCTTCACGAGCAGTGTCCATAGGAGCATGGCACACTGCTGCTGTCTGGATGGATGGCATAGCCATCAAAGGCTTCCAGGCTTGTTCTTCCACCACCTGCATAGCCTTAGCCAGATGGGCTGCTCTACATGGAGCCAGGGAATTGCGAACCAAAGTGGTGCCTCCGTGGTGCTGCCAGTGATGCCCAGTGGGCTGGGTCTCCATTGCCTTCTCCAAAGCCAGAACATGCTCACCTGGGAGAGGAATACAGAGCTGGGAGCTGCTGCCTTGCTGTGTTTTGACAAGGCAGCAGCTCCTGCTGAAGCTGGAATGACATCCTCCCTTTTTTCCTCTCTCTACTCAGACCACTGATCTTCAGCCATGGATCAGAAAAAGGACATGCTACCAAAAAGCAAAGAGAGAGTGTACATAACTCATCAACACTGAATTCCAAAAATTCCCTCGACTCAAATTCTCACTCCAGTGGTAATGACAAGAAACTAGGACAGCCAAAGCCAGAGCCTATGGACCAGGAAATGGAGCTGATCAGATCTGCAGTGTTTGTTGTCTCCTGTTGTCCCCCTCAGGCAGCTATTAAATATCATTAGGTTGAAATTCCCAGGGACAGGGCCTGATTAAACTTTTTCCAAATATCCAGGTATCTTGCAAGTGGAACATAATAATGTGATGGTGTTCATTCTCACAGAACCTACTGGACACTCCCTTCCTGAGTACACTGTACTCAACTCTACTCAACTTTATTGGTTACACTGGAGAAAGGCTGCACCTTTTTAATGCGCTGTAAAGCCGTGTTTCTGTATTTTTGCATGTGCTGTAATTGGCAGTGATAAACAGCTTATGTGTCTCAGCAGTTTCTCTTTGCTTCCTTACATTGTAGATAAAATGCCATGGAAATTCAACACTGATCTGTATCCTCCCTTCTACCCACATAATTTCTCAGAGCTGTCAGATTTCATTCTCAAGTCTCCCTTCTTCTGTCATCAGAAAACTATGTCAATATTCCACACCACCTGATGCATCCTCTTGCCACTTTATCTAAACATCAGAGAAAACATGTAAAGTCCTAACCAAAGTGTGAACATTTATAACTGTTGGGCCTGGAAACAACACAGTTTGCAAACATGTTGTCTTCATTGTGTCTTACATGAATAGTCTCAATGTGAAAAGCTGGGTGTACGCAATGATCTCACGCACCAGTTATTGCTCTAAAATAAAACTATTGAAGGGGCTTTGGAAATGTGTTGTTTCCCCTGAGTGTTGCAAAGAGCACAAATAAAAAGAAGTCCGAATCCAAGATCCTGCTTAGGGTTTTCCTGTGAGGAATGTATCATGGAGAACTCTAGAAAAACTAAAAACTTGTATCTGAGCTGATACCTGCACTGATTTAAAACAAGCAAAAAAGATAAGGAAAAATAGAAAAAAAAAAAAAAAACAACAAAAGAAAAAGCCACCAAACCTCTTGGAGTGGAGAGGAATGCATCGCTTGCATTTATTTGTCTCTCTCCAGTTCCATGGAATGCAGCTCTAAATTGATTCACAATTAAGAGTCTTCAACTGGAAAGTCTGAAGGTCTATTGAGTTTCTTTACTGGAAACCCCTGTCGTTAGTCAAAATTTTGCCCAGGAATGGAGAAGGCTGTTATGATTCCAGGGTGAATTCCGCTGTTTAATGAATTTCAATCCCCGCCAGTGACTGGTGAAGTTTAACCTTGGGATACCTTATTCCACCCTTGCAGATAATGAGTGCCTGAAGAGAAACATTTGGTGCAGTCCAGTCTGAATATCTTTAATACCAAATGCATTGTGGTGCAATATACCTGTGGCTAATGTCGAAAACCAGAAAAAAAGGGCCTCAATTACCCATCCACTTCTTAGTCGAAAACCAAAGACTAAGGGCCTCAACTACCCATCCATTTCTTAGTTGTGGCCATTGGCAAGAACCTGCACTAGCTACAGCGATACTTCCAGCCATTCTTGGAAGAAACACCACCACAGAGGGCAATTAATACTGCTTGTTTATTTTCTGGCAGCCTGCAATGCATGCTGGGCCACTGAGAGAGAGCCAGAGGCTGCTTTAGTCTTCAGGAATTAGCAGTAACATGCTGTGGCAGAATTGTAGAGATCAGACTGAATCCATGTTAGCTTTATTGCACTCACAAAACAATAAGACCACATGGACACTAGCGTTTTCCGGTACAGTCGTAAATGCCACCCACATTCTGGCATTGAACAACTGATTTTATTGTATTGTAATCGTTTCATTTCATTTAATTTAATTTCAATTTTATGCTGTATTACTTCCCTCCCTGAGTTACTTCCCTTCTCCTCAAGCCTGCCCTGTGAAATCCCCATGACTGAAGAACACATTTCCTTCCATCTCCTGTCTCTGGATGGCAGAAACAGCCTCAAAAGATCAAGAAGCAGACGGATGGAGTGTTCTTGGTGTTTCTCCCAGGAATGAAGGTTTGGTTGCCAATGACTTAAGTTTCATTGGAAGAGACAGCTGCTATGCTACAGCCAAGTGAGAAGATTAAATAATTTGGGGACAGTGAGTTCACCCAGGAGAGAAGGGGTGGAGAAGACAGTGTCTTGGCAGAGTGAGTCGCTTTTGTGCTGAGAGAGTGAGTGCCTGGACTAAGCTGTGATGGGAGGTACAGCTTAACCCAGAAATTATTAAAACAAATGGTCCTTGAAACATGATTTGGAGCAGAGCCTACGCACGTCTGCAGCACACACAAGATAAATCCTAGAAATGGTTGGAAGGGATGTCTGACTGCAACAAAAGGCTGACCCTTACTTTAAAGGGCTCAGAATGGATAAAAAGGACCACTAGAAAAAACTGAGTGCTAAGAATGACAGAGGTTACCTGTCTGCTGGGAAATTCAGTACTTGATACCGCCTGTGGGATGGGCAGAGGATGTGCCTTGCTTTGATAAAAGCACCGTGGTGTACTTAAGAGCCTCAACCATCCTTGAACTTGCTTCCTGATTCACCATAAGGGATTGATGTGGCCAGGGGAAAGATTGCTGTTCCAGATGTGTATCTGGGTTTCCTTCAGCCTCCCAAGGCCTCCCCTGAACAAAGGGTCTATTAGAAGATGCTCCCCTCCTATTGCAAAGCTGCTCAGAGGATTTAAACACATTCATTGTATAGAGGTAAGAGCTCAGCCCATAGGTGTATTCTGCAGACATTCCTCAGCTTGTTGACATGAATACTTCCCCTGCTTTCTTGTAGAGAATAGACCCCAAACTCAGCCCTGCACTTTAAGCTTCTTGAATATTTGAGCTTTGCTACTCTCCCATATCTAAGAAAACATTTCAAACCCATTCTGCACCTCCTTGCTGCCTCTTAGTCCTGGTTGGTGAGCACCACCAGGGAGACAGGAAAAGAAGCTCTACTGGGAAAGATTTTTCCTCTCTGTTTCCTGAAAAAGGCCTCTGGGCAGTATTAGGAGAACGTGATTTTCTGTGTGTCAGCCTTCTTCCTGGTGTTGCTGGCAAAAACAGGGACAGGCTTAAATAGCTCCTGGGTGGATTTCCTTTTGAAACCAACATCCCTAACTCAAGCTCTTTTGCAGACTGTATACCCTCCTGATGTGCCCCTAACACACAACGCATCTTTGCCACCAAGTACAAGAATTTACAGGAGGTTGCTGTAATTAGGAAAAGGCAGACAGGCATAGTGGGATAAACCAGCAAAATGTCTATATGAATGACGAATACAAAGGTCTCTCCTGGTAACTCTGCCAAGAGTTCATTAATTTGTTTTCCTGTCTGCTGGTGTAAACACCCAACAGCAAATGTCCTCTGACCACACGACTTCCCCCATCCACCTCTTCTAACCCACTTTCCCTGTGTGGTGACAGTGGGTAATAATAGTCCCAAAGTCTCGGGTGTGTTTGGAAAGCTTTCGTAAATGTTGCCTGGTTCTTTCCTGAGGCTTTCATGCCTACTGCAGCTCTTGTGATTTCAGTGTCAGCTGATGGGGAGCAGAAGCTGACAGTTTGTTCAGGACTCTGGCTGTGTCCACAACCTTTGTATCTGTACAAAAGACCTTGAGAAGTCAGTGGAGACCTACTGCCTCCAAATAAAACCAACTGTATTTGACAAAGGTTTCTCTAACCTCTCCTTATACAGCCCTAATGACACTGAAGCTGTAGCTTCTTTACACAATCTCTTCCAATATATATGTCTTCCAAGCAGAAAGTATCTCTCCGGAGTGCTACCCACATCTCTCTTGCTGCCTTTTAACTTGATTTCTTCCTCTTCTGTGCGCAATATGAGTAAAGAATGGCTAATTTTGCTGTTACTTTTAACTGTTTTAGAAGACTTGCCCCTTCTCCGAACTAAATCATTCCAGGTCTTTCAGTCCTTTCTTTGCATAATGCTTCATTCCTCTCTTTCATGTGTCCATTTGGTTTCTGTTTTGAGTATAGATAGAGGTACAAAAATCCTCAAAATGACCCTTGAGGGATTCTGAGTAAAAATCTTGTAATCTCTGTAGTCGTCATCTCCTTTATCCATACTAATAAGGCAGGATAAGATATGGGCAGAAAAGCAAGCCCCAGGCAGAGATGATATAAAACATGTGTACAGGAGATGGTAAATCTCTATTTTGTAGCTCTGGAGCTGTTTCAGCTGTGCAGCTATTTTATTAAACAGTTTTCCACAGAGAAGGGCAGCAACTCTGAAATACAGTAAGAGCTCTGAATCTAGTACAACTGGCATGGGTTCTTCACTGCATGCTCTCTGGCACATCATCATGCCCAAGAGTAAGGGAAAAGTGGGGCTCAGTGTACCCAAAGATAAATATGAGTAAATGCCATTTCCCATTCGTCATTCCTTCTAGCTCAGAGCTTATGTTTGTGTACAGTGGTGGATAGCTCTATGGCATCTACCTGCTGGCCCCTTCAGGGGGCTCCGTGTCCTCTAGAGCAGTAGACACACAAATTTATTGCCCTGTGACATTAGCAACTGAAACTATGTTTAAGCATCATTTATTCTTCTCGTTAGCTTGGGTTTTGGTAGTAGCAGTCATGCCTGGCTACATGTAATGCTGGTAGTTGGAGAGTGTGTAAAACTGTGCCTGTAAGCCACTTCCTTAAAGCTTCCAGCTACAGAGCTTGTGTGTTATTTGCTGGGATTGCAGTGTTTCGAAGCCCTTCCCTGTAGCATTAAGTTTAGTCACTGGCATAAATATAGATATTTGGCGATGTATATTTCTGGTTAAGACTCTGAAGATGCGTGATGTAAAGAATTAAATGATTTCCAAGCCCAAATATATAAAATATGCCATGCTGTATTTAGCATAGCTGTGGAGAGGAAGAAAGAACATTTACCAGCAGACTGGGTGAATCAAAGTGCCAGGGTAGTTTTTGGCAAACATTATTTAACCTGCGTCATTGCTTATATGCATTTTCAGTATAGTATGAGAAATGAAAACTGGTCATATTTCAGTGTAACCCTCCATTAGGGAAATAATTTCAACCCAGAGTACATGGGTAACAAGACAGTCTTGTTAGCAAGCTGTGTGCCTGAATGAGTCACAAGCCTCTTACACCATCACATGGATCAGAGACAGTGCAGATCAGCAAAGGTTTCCCCTTGCATCTGTGGATTTTCTACAGGTGCATCTCTTTTGCCATTCTGTTTGCCACCACCAGATCTCTTCATGCAATGGAAATCTGAGGTCTATCATCTTCCCAAAGTGGGCCTTACCTGTAACTTTGCCAGACATCTATTCCACTTGAGTCTTTTGAGGGGGATTAAAGAGGTAGGCTTGCTTAGCCAGCCCGAATCTTCTTGTGTAGACAAGTACCAAGCAGATATATATCCTGTTTTGGTCTATGCAGTCATAAGCTTTTCTTGTCCTGTTTGTTTTGTTTTTTTTTCTGATACATTTGATTTGGAAAGGGACACAGGGATATGTTCAGTGATCTTTTGAGAATGGCTTTATGTGTGACTTGACCCTTGAAGCACAGAAAACTCATACAGAGAAATGGAGGAAAAATATTTTTAGAGCATTTTTATTCTACCTCTAGTCTGACTTTTTATAATCGATCAGCATGGCATAAAATGCTGGCACCAGAGAGAGACAGAGGTGAGTAATGGGGGAAGAAAGCACTCTCGCTTTCTTTAGGACACTCATGAGTATTAACATCAGAGGGGTATATCTGGCTGAGTGTCATAGAAGTGATTGATAGAAGGTTTTCCACCCTAAGATCAACTGGAAACCAGAATTGCTCTGCTGCCATTCACCCCATTGCAGCATTATAATCTGACCCAAATTAAAGTACTTTGTGATGTGTTGAATTTGATATCCAAGACAGTTTTTAGCCTTAGTGTGGTCAGACTGAAATTTCACAGTCCCACTTTAGGAAAATGGGTAGGTAAGTCATACCACTGTCCATGTGTTAAGGGTGAATTTCCCCTTTCAGTGCAGTAACTCAGGAGTGTACCACTGCACAAGGAACAGAAGCTTATTTTACATTGTTTTCATGACTACATCCATAACTATTAAGATATACCATTGTGGAGATAAAGCTATTATTTTTTTAGAAAGCCTCCATTAAGAAAATACTTCTTTGAGTAAAACCTGTAGGGAAGATGCACCTGCAAATTTAAGATACACTTTATCAATGAGACTATAAAATGGTGACTGAAAGACAGACACGTACAAGTGGGGAAGAAATACTAAGGCGCTTAGGATAAGAGAGATTTAACCTTCATCAACTGCCAAAGGACGATTATCTATTCAAACTTAAACAGAGGAAGTTTAGACTAGATATGAGGAAGAAATTCTTTACTGTAAGGGTGGTGAGG
>JASSUY010034998.1:0-16754 GCA_032466535.1 Forpus xanthops | reverse complement strand
ACAGGAAAGAATTTCTTCCTCACATCCAACCTAAACTTCCCCTGTTTAAGTTTGAACCTGTTACCCCTTGTCCTCTCGGTACAGTCCCTCCTGAAGAGTCCCTCTCCAGCATCCCTATAGGCCCCCTTCAGATACTGGATGCCAGAAACAGAATTGACTTACACTCCTAACAGCTCCGGAGCTCCCATGTCTCCCAATAAACACCATATCTTTAAGCAAAGGAATTGTTTCATGTGTACAAGATATGCAGAATGATGGGGCTCAGAGCCTTTGCTGGATATCTGCTTTGGGAAATGCCTTCACCCCCATCACAGAAGGCCTGGAGAAGGAGATCCTTTTTGTGGGAGCAGTAGATTTTGTGGGTGTCTCTTCAGGGTGATAGCCACAGGGACAGCACTTCTGATGGTACAAAACACTTCAGCCACTGTCTCCCACTCTTTTGTGCTTTCTGTCAAGAATTCAGTATGCTCAAGCATGAAAGTAGGAAAGGAAAAGGAAGGATGAATCCTGGTCCCCTGGGATCACTAACAAACAGTCTTCCTATGACTATAGCCCCTTTTAGTCCCCATTTTCACATCTATGAGAGGGGAAGTGACATCTTTCTGATTTGGATGTTTGTGGTCAAGGTCAGAGCTGAGCAGTAGAGAGATGCGGGTTTGTGTCAAAGAATCATAGAATCCCAGACTGGTTTGGGTTGAAGGAACCTTAAAGCTCATCCAGCCCCAACCTCTGCCACAGGCAGGAACACCTTCCACTAGAGCAGGTTTCTCCAAGTCCCATCCAGTCTGGCCTTGAACACTGCCAGGGATGGGGCATTCAGCATCTCAGAGTGGAAACTGGGTTCATGTCTACCCTAGGTGTCTCCACTCTGGACTCATACAAGAACAAGACCTCATGATCACAAGCTTTGCCACAGAAACCACAAGCATCACCAGTGCTGCCAAGCATCAAGAGCCAGGGTCTCTCCCTGGATCAGCTTGTAGTGATGGCTTCAATGAGTTGTTCTTCAGGTGAGAACAGCATGGGAATAATGCACTACTGCAAAGAGCCATTCATGATCAATATTAGGAGCTTGTTGGAAGAGAAGCCATGCCCTGAGGTCAACCATGAGGCACAGAGGTGGCAGCACCCCCCATAGGGCTGATGTGCCAGGAACCACAGTATTCCCACCATCTGCCAGTGGGGGACCAGCCCTGACAGGACTGAGGACCTCGGGTGGAAACAGCTCCCAGCCCTGTCGCTTGAACTGCCCATGGACACTGGCTGATGGAAGAGCCACACTTGAAGTCACTGCACAGCTTTTCTCCCAGGTGCAGACACTCTGAGAAGCGTTGGCTTAGGTCAGTGAATGACATTCCCTTTACAGGAATATTCCTGAGCAGAAAGCATGGATCGTCCTCAGTGGACCCCCATCCAGGTGCCAGCCCTTTCTCTTGCATTGACTTCACCTCCTCACCAAAGCCCCTGCTTCCCTCTGATTGTCACAACAGGCATCCCTGAACCAACCTAGAGGAGAGGTTCCAGCTCCTGGATGATGACTCTTCTCTGGATGAGCTCTATCTGCCACAAAACCCAGCTCAGCAAACTAGAGCTGCCCTCTCCATGTCCCTCCAGGAGCTACGGTCCTCTGCAAGTGTTAGCAGGAGGAACGCATTTTCACTACTGGGTCAGTGAAGAAGCACAGACAACCTGTCTGATGTGTGCAGACACATCCACAGCACTGCTATCATCACAGTACCCTGCTCCTCCTCTTCCTCCTGCCTGCACTGAGATGCTTCTGCCTTGGGGTTTACTGAGCCCAGCAGCTCCATCCCCTTCCCCAGACCATGAGGCAAGGTCATAAACCAGTGCTCAGTAGCCAGGGCTGGGCAGGTCTGCTGATGTTCAATGCCACAGCCTTTCCCTTCACTCCTGGCTGTTCTTGGCAGCGCCGGGTCACCAAAGGGGCTGCTGCCAGCCTGGCACCCAGTGGCCCATGCTCGAGCTGCGCTGGACAGGGTGGTGGCTGGGGCCAGCAGAACCCGTTTGAGCTGCGAGATGTGTTCACTGGCAGCCAGCAGATGTGTCCTTAAGCCCAGAGTCCCCTGGGGAGAATAAATGCTCTCCATTTGCTGGGACAGCCGGGGTCTGCTGCACCAGCCCACAATGACATCTATTCATGGCCTTGGCCCAAAGCTGCTTGACACCAAAAAGCAATCAAGAAAACCCAATGCGGATGAATAAACAGAGTCCATGATACCCGATTTGGGCTGTTGGACACTGGGAAGGGCAGAGGCACTTTGGGTGCATTTCACAAGCCTTTAGATAATTTATGCTGGGGCTCTGGGGTCAGTGTCCTTGGGCACTGTCCCAGGCGCCAGGGTTAGCCGGCTCTGGATGCTGTCCCCACACCAAGGTCAGGCAGCTCCTTGGTTTGTCATTTCAGGCCAAGACTGCCCTGAGTGGTGATCCAGCACCACTGGTACCCTGAACCTGCAGAACGTGAGGTGTGGGGCAGGAGAGGAGCAAGAAGCATCAGGCAGACATGAATATCCAGGGCAGCAGGAAGTCTGGGAGCTCTTCGCCTCATTGCTGGGCATGGGGCAAGTGGTCCAGCACAGGTATCGTATGAACACAACACAAGAAGCTGATGCCCGCAAGAAGCTGATGCCCAACCTGCACTGCACCACAGCTTATTAGGCTCCTGGGGAAGAACAGTTGACCTTCCCAGGTCCCCCATCCCACTGGCATGACGAGCATCCTGTGGCTGGCTCAGCCAAAGGTGGCACAGCATGGCTTGGTCTTGATGAGGTCCTCATCCCCACCCAGCACCACCTGCAACAGCCTCTCTTTCTGAGCACCCCAAGAGGCTTTCTTTTGCAAACTCTTACAGATAAACCCAACTTATTTAGCTGATGATATATAAACAGTTTATCAGCTTTGCGCATTTGCAGTGCAGCAGGATGGATGTTGTTCTTGGAATTCTGTTTGGTCATAATATTTAGAAGAGGGCTCTGATAGCAAAGATAAGCAGCTCGCCTGCAGCAGATGGCTCGCGAGACGCTCAACGGAGCCAACATTCTGCAGAGAATGAATAAACTTGTAATGCAAGTTGTTTGTAAGTGGTTTTAGCTAAATGTCACATGTAAGACTGCACAGACATGCTCTGTCCAAGGTGTTTGAATTTATAGGAGCAAGGATTCAAAGTCAGGGCGCCAAGTTTGCTTTTAAACTTCCTTAAACAAATGTACAGAGGATAAAATACCTCTGGATTTGCTCTTTGAGTAGGAGTGTGAGCAAAATGTGTGCAAAGACACAGCCTGTCCCTCCCCAGCAGGTCCTTGCCAAGGGGCTGTGCCTGCCACCATGCCCATCATGGGCTGACGGAGCAAGGCAGGGCACAGTGATCCCATCAGCTTTATGAATGACCTTCCCTGAGGCAGACTCATTCACCTTCCCACCTAAGGGAAACAAACGGAAATGATCTTTCCCAAGGAAGTGCCCAGAGAACTCTCACTTTATCCCCTCCAATTGTATGGCCAGGCTGTGGTCCTGGGGAAGCTCTGTGCAGCCAAGCACATCAAAGCATCCCAGAGCTGAGCTCCTCCATGGCAGCCACACCACAGACATCTGGTCCTTGCTGGAGAACTGATCTCCAAGGAGATGCCAAGACACACCAAGCTCACAGCTCCACAGAGGTTGTGGTGGGGCCATCCGGACTGTTCACAACCCATGTGTCCATGCTGCGTGTGTCCTGCAGGTGGTTTCAGTGGTGCAGTGCAGGGCTTGGGCTCTACATGAAGCCTGAGGATATGCAGTCCCCTGGTGCTACCTCACCAGCCTGGTCAGGGGTGTTCTGCAGCCCTCATATGAGGGTCTCAGTGGGTTCCTCTGCTCTTAGCACACAGTCACTGAGGGGTTCACAACACACACCCCTTATGCTGGTACCCAGTGGCTGTCCAGTGTCTGCCCAGCCCACCAGAGCCCCCCAAAGCAGAGCTTTCCATGACAGCATCCCTGAGTACTCCAGTGCCCAGAGCCTCCCCTCCCTGTGTTCCTGGCACACTGATGCTGTAGCTGCAGGAGACCCCAACAGGGAAGTGAAGAGACACCTTGGGCAGTGCTGCCTGTCCATAGGAGGAGGCTCTGTGGGGCTGTAGACACAACACAGATGTGCAGGAACCCCTGAGCCTACATTGGCACTGCATTGTGTGCCCCTTCCTGGCACCAAGATGTAGGATCAGGTACCATGAGCACTGACACCAGTGCACCCACTGATAACCCCTGAGGAGCCCATAAACCCTCACATACGATGCACCCCTGGAGCCACCGTGTACACGGAAATCCAGAGAGCCTCATCAAACCCAGTATCTCCTGGCTGGATCCTCCCCATAAACATCTACACAAAGATGGTGTCAATGAACTTCCTCTCATGAGTTACCTCAAGGAAATTTTTGTCTTGCCCTGTGATGCATTAGTGAACAGACTTGGTGTTTCCAGCCCCCTCCATTCATCCAGCTTTTCCCTTCCAGGTACTAGAGTCACACAGGTCACATAGCTCCAGTGCGTCCTCATGTCAGAGCTGCAGAGAGCTTTGTTTTGAGCCTCCTGCCCCAACGAAATCGTGTTGGCCTTCTTTTAGAGCATCTCCTAATTGTCTCGATTTATGAGGCCCCTAATGAAATGTTGAAGACAGCATTTAGAGTCCCTCAGTTCTTGTTCTGCTTAATTCATTCCCTCTTTCCCTGAGTTGCTATTCCAGCTCAGCATGTGAAGCTCTGCCCCTGCCAACAGGCGCTTTCATTTCCAAACCAAGGCAGAGCGACATCTCTGCCATTCGGTTCCTTTCCCTCTTGTGGTCTCTCCTCACCTCTTTTACAAGTTGTTTCCCTGGCAGATGAACACTCTGAACCATGAAGTCAGCCTGTCCCTGGGTGGAATCCCTTTGGTCAGCAGTAATGACCCCCATTTTCCTGAGGAGGACACTGTGTTTG
Source organism: Forpus xanthops (assembly GCA_032466535.1). Taxonomy (NCBI): domain Eukaryota; kingdom Metazoa; phylum Chordata; class Aves; order Psittaciformes; family Psittacidae; genus Forpus; species Forpus xanthops. The sequence continues at coordinate 11,781 of JASSUY010034998.1, read as the reverse complement.
CAACCTGCATGTGCTCAGTGTTCTGACACAGGCAGAAGGCTTTGTCTCCTCTGAGAGCTTATCAGTAAAACCAAGCCTATGACTTGCATCCCTTTGATGTCTAAAGGGCTCTGTCTGGGGGACAGACTCAGGCTGAAGGACAAAACCTTACTGATTCTGGTCACAGACTTGAACTTGGTGTCCAGAGCCACAGAAATACCAAAAGCACCAAGTTTTGGGTACACCAAGGATGGTACTTTCACCCTGAGGCATCCTCATGGAGCAGCTTCCCTTGACAGTTGAATGGATGCTTACAATCAGGACGCAGGTGATCATAGAACCATAGAATACTTAGGGCTGGAAAGGACCTTAACATCATACAGTTCCAACCCCCCTTATCCAGAAAGTGTTTGATTATATTAATCAGAAGTATTTAACTGAAGAAATGTGATCAAAGGACCTCTGAAATGAGAACTGATACAGAATGGTCACTGGTGATTCAATGGCATCACACAGCATGGTCACAGCACGGTACCTGAATCCTGCTGCTGCTTAATTCTTCCGCACTTCCCCAGATCTGCTGCTGCAGCCCAGCTCACCAAGTGCAGATACTGCTGTCTTTTCTGGTCCTTCAGCACCTCTGAAAATCAGCCACTAAGAAGTACCCTCTGGATGCTAACATACTAACTCAGCTAACATGGGTGGCCAGAGGCACAGGCTCTTTTGAGATCAGTGAGTGACTGCAATGATGGCATCTACACCTAGTGCCTCAAGAGGACACTTCCAAGGTGCCCCAGTAGAGCATGAACTCTGGTCACTCAGTGAGCCCTGCCTCTGCTGCTCAAGGAGCAGGAATGGTGACCAGAACCTAAAGCAGCAGCAGAGCAGAGCCCTGTCCCAAGAGGATCCCCCCACAGTTGGGGTCCCCCAGGGCCGTGCCAGCAGCTGCTGCTCTCCACCGAGATGCAGCCATTGAACAATCCCTCTCTAATTGGCATTGTTTGCTAAAAATAACCCCCTCCTGCTCAGTGCAGCAGAGCCAGAGCCACACAGCTCCCCTGGGCCCAGGCTCTGCATCAGTGCGCCTGCCCTCATGGCTGTGGTCCTGCTGCAGGAGTGCCCAAGCATGATGTGGCATGGACATGGTTTGGGTGAGCTCTTGACAGTGACTGTGTGTCCTCCAGGTGCCAGCTCTTCATCGGCTATGGGTTGTGAGTACTCCTTCTCCATTCAAGGAGCATCCCATGGGTTTGGGTCCACCCTGGGTGCTTGTGTCCCTCCCCTGCATCCGCAACAGGAACAGCATGGTCACAGGCAACCAGCACAGAGACACTCAGCTCCAAAGGAGGGGAGGAAGGCAGATAGCAAACTTCAAATGGTGAATTGTCTAAAACTAACTATAAATGGTAAAAACCTCAAAGTCCTGCTTTCTCTGGAGGTTTTCAAGCAAAATATCCCCAAGAACGGCAGCTTCAGCTTTCATTGCGATGAGAAAACATTCTTTTATTTTGACATCATCTTGGTCCGTTTTTATCGTAGGGAGAAAGTGTCTTTTATCTGGACATAATGCATCCAGTTGCAGAGTGAGTCATAAAGTGAATCTATACAATTGAGCCAGTGATGCCTCGGTGAGGGGTTGGCAGAACTTAAATGTCATACTCCAGGTACATGGCGATAAACAGGCAACACTGCTTTCCAAGCAAGCAGAGTCTGCTGTGGTTGAAGGGGCAGAAGAAGCCATTGGTCTCACTTCAGAGGCACCCATGTAGAGGTTGTAGTGAGGCGGGGTCAGTCTCTTCTCTCATGGAACAAGGGATGGGACAAGAGGAAATGGCCTCAAGCTGCACCAGGGCAGGTTTAGATGGAGCTGAGGAACAACTTCTCCCCCAGAGGTTGCTCAGGCATTGGAACAGGCTGCCCAGGGCAGTGCTGGAGTCACCGTCCCTGCAGGTGTTCACACACCGTGGAGCTGAGGCCTCAGTGCCATGGGTTAGTGGTGGCCTTGCAGTGCTGGGGTAAGGGTTGGACTGGATGAGCTTAAGGGGCTTTTCCAGTGGTTCTCTGTGGGGCTGTTGGAGAGCTGGGCATGGACCAGATCACACGCATGAACCTTTCTCACACTTTAATGCAGCGGAGATGTGGAACTTGTTGATGTGCTGCAGATCTCATTGCACATATGACACACAGTGGATGTAGGAGCTGCTGGGGGCTCAGAGCTGATGCTCTGCCAGCAAGGACTGAGCAGTTTCCATCTGAAGCACACTCAGGCTCCCCATGCTCAGTGTCAAACATTCAGCACAGGAACCTGGGGGCTGGTAGACACCAGGCCACAGGACTGCACTGTTTGTGAGGAGATGCAACCCTTGCACACACTGTAGAGATGGGCATGTGTGGAGCACACCTGGAGCAAACTGCTCTAGTGGAAGGTGTCCGTGCCCGTGGCAGGGATTGGAACTGAATGAGCTTTAAGTTCCCTTCCAACACAAACCACTCTGGGGTTCTATGATTCAATGTCTTTGCAAAGCTCAGGACCAAGGGAGGCAGCACAGGTTCGCAGAGCAGAGGAGGCTCAGTGCTGGACACCAGCGACCTCTCCAAAGAGCTCAGACCACCCAAAACCAGGGACAGTGGCGAGGACAGTGCTGTCTCCTGCCCTGTCAGCCAGGCACAGCTAACTACAAACTCATCCAGCACCTACACATGGGTCTGAGAGCTCACAGAGGCAGGGACAGGTTATTAATGAATAAGTGAGGATTGAAATGAGCTCTTCTGACCTAAAAGCCTTTCCATAGAGATGTCAGAGAACTGCCTTTGGCTGCTGAATGAAAGGAAGATTATGGGGAGCCCAAGCTGCGGGTGCGCCCTGGGAGCCAGAGCAGGAGCTGGGGCACAGCTCCTCACTCCTGCAAGGAGGGACATGGACCCCTGACTCCTCATGGGTAGACAATGGGATTCAGCTTTGACCTGATCTCTCTCCTCAGAGGGGTCTTTGGCTCTGCAGAGCCCTCACCCACCCGCTCCCTGCTCCTACAGCGCCCTTGGATTACGATTCAAAGGTGAAAATGCAGCAGGAAACACTGTGATCCCCAGAGCCAGACCAGCCGAGGAATGTTCCAGGGTTTTTCCATGGCTGGTTCTTCTCAAGCATGTCCATAGCGGCGCTGGGTTATGCAGCTCTGCACCAGTAGCTGCTCCAGGCAGGGTGGTGTTTAGAACACCCCTATCCTTAAATCAAGCTGAGAAATGTGCCCTGGCACAAGCAGCACAGTGTGCCCAATCCAAGTGTTCTGCTAAACTGCATAGCAGCCTCCCAAGAACAAGGGAAGATCTGGAAGCCCAGGGCAGTCCAGTGGGGTAGGCAAAGTCCTTGTGGATGTGGCCTGGCTTGGCTGGCAGCACAGCCTGACTACATCAGGGCCTAAAAGTCACTCTGAGGGAAGCCTTAGATTTGTATTTGGTTATCCAGGGGAAGCAGACCCCTTTAACATTCCCACTGATGGTCACCTTCCACCCTTGTGCCACAGCACCCCTCTGGTTCCAGCTGCTCCACCACATGGGGCTGTCTCATCTGCTGCAGGACGCAGTCCCACTGCCACACAACCTCAGCCTGAGGATGGAACAAAAGAGCATGGGAAGGAAAAAAACCCCTCCGGCTCCTTCCCTCAAGCCTGATGTTCAGGAACTTTAGGAACAGAGAAAAGTCTGTTCTTCTGCTTTGAAGATGTTAACTTTGCTGTCTGACCCTAGGTTTGGGCTGCACGACAGAGGAGGGATACCTGGATCTCTCAGTTGTGGTCCTGGGGACCAGCCAAGGCTGCGTGAAAGCCTGTGATCATCTCAGCTGGATGCTCCCCTTCCAGCCAGGAGGGGAAGGATGCTATTGAGGGATCCAGCCACCCCAGAGACTCTGCAGGAAGTGGGTGTTTGGTGGTAGGACTGTGCCTGAGGCACTCCTCCCGCTGTTCAGTAGCACTCACATCCCTCATCCTGGAAATCATCACCAGTGGCTTGGAGCCATCACTGCAAACCTCTAGAGGGACGGCGGGAGCTGCCCATGTGCGCTGCAGCTCCCACACTCTTGGCTTCCCGAAGCTCCAGGCAGGACCACAGCTCCCTGCGGGTCCTGAGCAGCTTCTGCAGCTTAAACCAGCTCTGCTCCCGCTGCTTCCACACTGACCCAGGAGCAGGGCTGTGCCCTGAGTACAGACCACAGATAGCTGCACTGAGCAAACTGGCTTTGGGATGACCCAAAGGGACAGAGACTGGCAGCATAGCATCCATCGGCTGTGGCTTTGGGGAGCCACCTCCAGCCTTTTCCAGGACCCTATAGCTGAAGGGATGCTGTGAGCCAAGCCCTGTGTCCCGGATGCATGCACAGGATGGGTTGTCTGTGGAGCTCAGTACCAGGCAGCGTGGCATAACCAGGGCGGGTGCTTGCACCAGCTCAGTCCCTGGGCACTGCACACAGGCTTGGTTTTTATATTTAGCTCCTCGTTATCGCTGAGGAGGCTGCTCCCTTCACCACAGGAATAAGCAGCTCTGGCAGCGGCTGTGCTGGCAGCAGGGCCGGTGGCTGGTGAGGCAGGAGTGTGTGCAGTGCTCCCTTCAGCTCTGGGGAGCAGAGGCACCCCGAACGTCCCTCTGGATCCTCACCCTGGCCACATGCAGCACATTCTGCCTCCCCCCCCTTACCCCCGATCCCCCCAGGAAAACACGGTGTTTGGTTTGCAAGTGCTGAGGAGAAATGCTTGAATACCATCCATAGAATCATAGAATTCCAGCCTGGTTTGGGTTGGAAGGGACCTTAAAGCTCCTCCAGCTCCAACCCCTGCCACAGGCAGGGACACCTTCCACTAGAGCAGCTTGCTCCAAGCCCCTGTGTCCAACCTGGCCTTGAACACTGCCAGGGATGGGGCAAACACAGCTTCTGTGGGCACCCTGTGCCAGTGCCTCAGCACCCTCACAGAGAAGAGCTTCTGCCTTAGATCTAACCTGAACTTCCCCTGTTTCATTTTGAATCCATCACCTGTTGTCCTATCACTACAGTCTCTGATGAAAAGTCCCTTTCCAGCACCCCTGTAGCCCCCTTCAGACACTGGAAGCTGCTCTGAGGTCTCCACGCAGTTTCTCTTCTCCAGGCTGAACAGCCCCAATGTTCTCAGCCTGACCCTGTGTTCATCACTGGCAAAGGAAAAGTCCCTGAGTGCTGGCTGCTGCTCTGGGATGGAGGATTCTTGGGTTACACACCTGGAGGATTGTGCCCCACGTTGCTGTGGGCATTGCTGCCAGGCTTGTTTGCCAAACTACAACTGTTGTGTATAATCCGGTGCTGGCTCTGGACCAGCCTCAGCTGAATCCCTGGATGAAGGAGTGGCACAAGCTGGGGGGGAAACATGGAGATGGGTGAACTACTTTGGGCATGTGACAGGGACCACTGGGCTGGGATGCACATCCTCTGAAGTAACAGGGAGGTTATCCTGCCCACAACATCCCCTCATCCACAGGCAAAGGTGTCTCCATAGCACACTGATCATTCATGAACACACAGCTCAGAAAAGCACAGCACCAGGCAGGCAGCACAGGAAGAGCAGGGATCTCCAGTTGGATCATGACTGAAGATTCAAACAGGAACAACTGCTGAGGTCCAGCAGGGCTTTCGGCAAGGGATGGAGATGGGAGAGACGGAATGGGAAGTCCGGGATGAGCTGAAGCAAACTTTACTCTGCCACCTCCAGGCAGAAGAGTGCTGTAGCCTGTCCAGAGAGCAGAGGCAAGAGATGCTCTGAAAGAATCAGGTACAGTGGGGATGGTGGAGGAAGGAGCTGCAGGCAGTGACCACAGCTCATCAAGTGTGTGCTGTGCAAAGGACACACAGCAGACACAGCACTGATGCCTTACAGCACTGGCCATGAGCTTTGTAGAATGGAAAACGCTGCAGAGAGGCTCAGGTAACTTCATCACCTCCTAGAGGAGCCCATGGCAAGCCATCTCCTCAACCCAACCCATCCTGCGCTGGGCCAGCACGAGGGAGGAACAGAGAAAGCTGAAACCCCACTGCAATTGCAGGAGGTCCCTTGTGGTTCCTGGCTCACACTGCTGCAGATCCATTTCAGCTGAATCAAGATTATCTTGACACTTGAGAGCTATTCTTACATGCAGCTCGTGCACAGCACGCTACGTAGCTGGGGGAGACACTGTAAATCACTGCTTGTTAGACATGGGAGACCAAATAAGTGAAGAGGAGATAAGAGACCATAATGCAGGTGTGACTCACTTGGACAGATGTCTCTGAGATGACAGCTCCAGGCCTCACCATTGCAGTGAATCAGCGGAAAAAGCTGAACTGTGACAAAGACCTGAATTAATGGATGATTCAGTGGGCTCAGGCTTGCTACCACATCCTGCAGCACCTCACAATTCCCTCTGGAGTTCAGGGCTGCCAAGCTGATGGACAAGAGCCACAAAACCAGAATCAGAGAGGCTTCTGAGGCCAAAGTCAATTCATCCTAGAGTGAGAAGTAACAACTCCACCTCCAAGAAGCAAGGCAGAAGAGCTCCAGACAGGATGTGGACTATTCCCAATGAAACTCCTAGGCAGCAAAGGGAATCCCAGGATAAACAAGATTCCAAACCTTCCTGATGGTCTTCACTGCCCAAAGGTGGCAAACATACGGCAGCCAAGTGGCAGCTAGCAAGCCCCTGATCCCATTCCCTGTCTCAGCCTGACCCTCCTCAACAGGCAGCTTTCCTATAGCAACAGCAGAATGCTGCTGGTGATCCAAGAGTTCTGCTTCTGCCCTTTAGGAGCTGAGAGGCAAAGAGAGGAGCAGAAAGCAGACAAACTCCTGCACATCACTGCATGCCTGGTCCTGCCTTCCCTCCTGCTCCTCAGCTTGGCCACCACGCTTTCCTTCCCTTCCCATCACTGCAATGCCGGGCATGAGAGCAGAGAGGGCAAGGAAGCAACCTGGCAATAAAGCAGCATGCTGGTGGAAAAGTGCCCAGGATGATCAATATGGGATTGAGGAGCAGCTGGAAACCTGGTATCCTCAGAGAACCACTGCAAACCCAGCAGTGACATCCTCACCCCTCACTCAATAATCAGGGGCAGCCTGGATGGGTCTGTGCAGCAATTTTCCCCCATCATGGAGTCTATCATCACCCAGCAACCCTGGTGTGATGCTGTCTGGGCAGTGGAGGCAGACAAGTGCTAGAGTCTGCAAGGATGCAGTTTGGGAGCATGCTATGACCTGCATGGTCTGCTTGTTTGAGTTCTAGACCAGGGTTCCATTTTCTTCCCATCACTAAAGGCAGCCCTTTCACCAGCAGTGCTTGGACTGAAGACAGCTCTGACAGTCCTGACCCCAGGACAGGAGGCAGGGAGCAAGCAGCAGCACTGTCCAGCCTTGCTGGGGCTGCTCTCATTTCACACAACCCAGCCCTGCAAAACAGACAGGGTCTTTAAATGGTGAGTTTAGAAGCTGTCAGCATCCAACTCAACTGCTTCTCCTCTGTTTTGCCTTCTTGCCAGTCCTGTTGCTTTACAGACAGGACTTATGACTCTTCCAAAGTGCTTAAGGACTTAGGTTTCCGCCATTAATAACAGACATGGAGCCATATCTCAACCAGCTTCCATCTCCCCTGCTTACAGCTCCCTCCCCTCCAGGTGTGTCTCTGCCAGAAAAGATTTGGGATCTGTGGCAAACTCCAAGGCTTTCTGAGTGCCTTTGGCCTCCTCCACTGATCTCCAACCCCAACAGTGACTATTTGCTTGCTCAGTGCAAGTTTATCCTGGAAGGCCCCATCGATACCCAGCCACATTCGTCACTTGAGTCTCTGCAGACCCTCTGCCAGTTCAGGTGGGGTTTCTTTCCTTCTCCCTTTTCCCCAAACTCTGAGCTATGCTCGGGCCAGCTCAGAGCGATGTCTGGCTCAAAGCCACACATCAAGAGTTGGTATCAGATCTGGATCACTGAGTCCCTTTTTTATGGGGATAAGTTTGGCAGCAATTGGTTCACTCAAGCTGATAGCTAAAACCTCTCCCCTCAGCTGGTTTTCCCAGCTATTTATTGCACTAGGATACAAAACCAATCCAGAGGCACCTCCTGGGGATGTTTCACTCTAGGCATTGGTCTTTGAACCCACAGGAGAACAGCCCTCCAGGTCCTGCACCAGCAGGAGACATCTGTTACAAACACCAGGTCCTGCCCACCTCCACCTCCTCAGGTCTTGCTTGCCCTCATGTCGATGGACTTTCTGCCCCAGCATCTTTTCCACAGGTCTTCTGTGAACACTTCCAAAGTGATCCTGCAGGAGGTGTCTTCTTCTCCTCCACCTCCTCTCAACCATCTCCATCATCTATCTCATTTCAATTCACCAGGACTATCGACTCACAGAGCCTGTTCTGCCACACACCAAGTCTGATAGTTTTGTACTGCTAGAAGCATTAGCAGCTGAGTCAGATATTTATTTTATGAAGTCTTTCTTGTTCAGCATCAACTGTGTACAAAATCTTGTTTTTCCCTACATGCTGAGCATCAAATCCCAGGGAACTCTATGTGCTCAAATGTCCATCCTTCCCTGAGTCACTGCTCTTCCCCCCAAAATACCTCTTTTAGGCATTTTGTCCCTGCCCAGCAAATCCCACAGTTGCCTCTTCATGCCACTGGTGAGAGTATCCATGTCATCAAGGGAAGTCACAGAAAAAGTGAGCATTAACTCTGGAACTCTAAAAATGCCACCTACTGAAGAGAAGTTCCCTAATGGAAGGGACGGAGTAGCAGATGAGACAGAACTGAGCCCTCCTAAGAGCACACTCCAGCTGCAGGTGTGTCTTTTGTGGCAGAGAAAATGAAGCTACCACAAGCCTGACCTGGTCAGCCCTGCAAGAACTGCTCTGTGCTGACCCTAGGCCAAGGACATCAAAGACATTTGCACATTCACCCTTTGCTCCTAAGTCTTCTTGATACAGCTCCAGGGAGTTAGAGCCAGGCTCGGAGATGTCCTTGCTGCAGCAATGTTCTCTTCGCATCCCTGTTCAATGTGCCAGTGAGGGGGGTTTTCATTAGCACAGAAAATGAGACCAAAGCCACTCTGTGCTCCAGCACTGAAAGTGTATCTCAGGAACTCAAAGTGAACTGCCTCACAAGACACAAGTACCAAGTTCCCAGCCAGCAAAGGAAATTCCTGGTTAAACTCCTAGGAGAGCAAGTCAGTGCTAAGGATACACACAGTAACATAAGCATATTATTCTGATGCTACCTTCAAATGCTCCTAAGGATACTTAGCATCCAAAGAGACCTTGCAGAGGAAGCATTCAAAGGACTAACGGCATCTTATTCCTTGGAATGTCCCTTATTCTTCAGGATTCATGTGGCCACAACACCAGAGTGTTGGTGGGAAGGGACCTCTGGACAGACCTACTCCAGCATCCCACCTGGAGAGTGGTCCTTCTCCCTGCAGGGAAGATGGAAATGGGTTGGACCAAGCAGTCAAAGGCCTTGCAGATCCTTGGGCACTGCAGCAGACCCCTGTGAGCTGCCTGGCAAAGGGATGGGTGACATCCTCTGGGCCACAAGGATATCTCAGGGGACAAGAGCCAGAGGCTTTGCCCAAGGGGTCCCTGTTCTCAAGCAGCCCCAGAAGTCTCAGGAGGGAAGGGACCTGGACACCTGTTTTAATCCTTGGGACGGGATGCCCCATCCGATGTGCTCCTGCAAACTTGAACAAGAGGCACATTGTGGTGAGTGCTGGGGTAGAGCTGGCTAAGACAAAGCCTGGGATTTGCACTCAGAACAGGCTGATGGCCATATGCATATGCATGATAACATCACAGCATCAGCCTCCTCTTCCCAGGAGGTACTTTTAATATCTGGATACTCACTCATGGGGCTGTCCCTGGCTGTCCCTAGGGACCAGCCCTTGGTGGAGCAGCAGGTCTGAGGGTTTCCAGATGGCCCTAGGAACCAAGGGTGGCCGTCACAGCTTCCCATCCCTGGGAAGCATGGGTGTCCTGGGAAGCACACATTCCAGCTCCCAGCCCTGCATGCTGGCCCACATGTGCATCTCGCTTGTTCCTTGTCTCCCAAGGGGTCAGGCAGCCCCTGCAGTGCTGTTAAATGTGGACTGCCTTCCAGGCTTACTCCTTGCCAACACACTCTGTGTGAGGCCAGTGCAGCTTCGCTTGCACAAGACAACAGAAAGTGATTTTTACACTTGACAACAATGAAGTATTCTTGCGTTCAACAACAAGTATGTGCTCTCCAGACTCAATGCCTTTTGGAAAAGCCCTTCAAATCCAACAGTCCCATCCCGCCTTTCCAAGGGGTGCAAGTGACAATATGCCTGTGCTCTGCTTCTGCCTGGGGGGGATGTTCTGGAGCAAGCTGCTCATGTCCTGTGGGACAGCAGCCACCCTGAGCTTTCCACACGGTGGAAAGGCAAGCCAAGAGCTGCGGCTTCAGCTTGCTGATGGGAACAAAGGTGGGGAGGGAAGAGCAAGAGCCCTGCATGGGAACAGGCAAGCGGGGAGCAAGAAGCAGCAGAATCCCATGGCATGCACGTGGAAGAGTCCTAAAGCAGCAGCATGGGCTCAGGGACAACCCACGCTGCCATGATTAGGGAGCACAAAACAGATCATGCTGATGTTAGAGCAAGCTTGGAGAGTTTGGTTCTTTCCCCTTCCAATGTGACTGCAGAGACAAGATATTTTACAGAAGGAGCTGGCCATGTTTGCTGCGCTTGAAGCCACTCCATGCCACTGGGAACATCACTGGAAAGCTGGTTTGGCAGGATTTCATCACGAGCGGCCAGTGTGGAGGTTCCAGGTGTATTTGACACAGGCACATGGCTCTGCATGGTTCCTACCTCCCTGGAAGCACAGCCCAGGGAACACTGGCAAGAGAGCCAGGTGCCACCAGAAACTCATCCAGAACAGCTCAACCCAACCCAAGAGCCACTGCAAATATTGGTCCAAAAAAAAAGGAATACATAGAGAATAAAAGAAAAAACTACACAAGTTGAATGGAACTGAAGATCCTCCTTTCAAAATCAGCCCCTCAAAGTCCCTCCCTGCTGGTTTTCAACTGAAGAATTCCACTGATAAACCACTTGCATTCAAACAAAGCCACTGGTGTTTGATTCCAACACCTGCATTCAGCACATGACATGGAGCTGCTGTGACCCTGTGTGAGGGCACACTGCTGGCAGACATCTCCCCATGGGCATTTGGGGGTGGAACTGGATGTTCTGAAGCCCCTTTCCAACCCAAACCAGCCTATTCTTCTATGATTCTATGGTTCTTACAGTTCTATGATTCTACATTTCTATGATTCTATGGTTCCATGGTTCTATGGTTCTAAGGTTCTATGGTTCTAAGGTTCTATGGTTCTATATGCCAAACTCCATGTCATCTCACTCACCCGGGACAAATGAAAACTGCAGACCACTTTGTTGCTGCACCTCCATCTGAGGAGAGCAGGTGGGAAAGGTCAGGGGTTGCAGCACTTCCACAGCTTTCCAGGGAAACTCTGCTCACCTCTGTGCCGGAGAATGGCACACATTTGCATGCCAGGGACAGCAGGACACTGGCATGTGAGAACATTGGAGCTGTTCAGCCTGAAGAAGAGAAACTGCGTGGAGACCTCAGAGCAGCTTCCAGTGTCTGAAGGGGGTTACAAGGACGCTGGAGACGGACTCTTCATCAGGGACTGTAGTGATAGGACAGGGGGTGATGGGTTCAAACTGAAACAGGGGAAGTTCAGGTTGGAGATAAGGCAGAAGCTCTTCCCTGTGAGGGTGCTG
>JASSUY010034997.1:45229-105025 GCA_032466535.1 Forpus xanthops | reverse complement strand
CCTCTGCACTTGTTCCAGCAGTTCCATGTCCTTTTTATGTTGAGGACACCAGAACTGCACACAATACTCCAAGTGAGCTCTCATGAGAGCAGAGCAGAGGGGCAGGATCACCTCCCTCATTCTGTTGGTCACACTCCTTCAGCCCAGGATGTGTTTGGCTTTCTGGGCTGCAAGCGCACACTCCTGGCTCATGTTCATTTTCTCATCGACCAACACCCGCAAGTCTTTCTCCTCAGGGCTGCTCCAAATCTCTTCTCTGCCCAACCTGGAGCTGTGCCTGGGATTGCTCCGACCCAGGTGTAGGACCTTGCACTTGGCATAGTTAAACTTCATCAGGTTGTCATCAGCCCACCTCACAAGCGTGTCACGGTCCCTCTGGATGGCATTCCTTCCCTCCAACATATCAACCGAGCCACAGAGCTTGGTGTCATCAGCAAACTTTCTGAGGGTGCACTCAATCCCACTGTCCATGTCACTGACAAAGATGCTGAACTAGACTGATCCCAACACCGATCCCTGAGGGACACCACTCGTTACTGGTCTCCAGCTGGACATTGAGCCACTGAGCACAACTCTTTGCGTGCGGCCATCCAGACAGTTCTTTATCCACTGAGTGGTCCACCTATCAAATTGATGTCTCTCCAACTTAGAGACAACGATGTCGTGTGGGAATTTGTTAGAAAATTGATAAAAGTAAGGATCCTGGATAAAACATAGAGCTGCCTGTAGAGGCAGAGCTGAGTTAGGGGTTGTGCTGGGCATCCTGTAGCTGCAAGTTACCTTCAGTACCATTACACCATGTCAAAGCTGAAGGATTTCTATATTTACTAGCATTTATAGTGTACATTTCCCTGCTGCATAAACAAAGTGAGTTTATTTGATTGCAGGCATAGAAAACACAGCTGGTGCCTTCCTAGGGCATTGGTCTCCATACCTGGATTTGTGCTGGTGAAGAACAAGAGTAGCTGGAAGGTGTTTTCTAGGAAGGGAAAGTTTATAGTGAATTATGGGGAAGTTTTATGACCTGTGAGCAAAAAAGGAAATATAGTACCTCTGTACAAATCCCTATCAAACACATATGGGTTCTAGTTCTTTGTGCTGATAAGGAGCACTAACACTGTGGCTTGTCCCACAAACCCATGTCATGGACATCATGCTTGCCTGTGTTTCCAGTCATGCTTCTGATGCCCTTGCTGGGCTCATCCACCCTTCCTGCCTTCATTAGTTGATTGATATCCCTAACTGTATCTTGATCTTTTAAAAGGACCCATGATCTCATGATGATGTTTCTCTTGGCTCCCTTTGCTGAAGGTTGATATTGCAGTCAAAGAGCATTTTGGTTACTAACTGATAGTAACTGCTAAAGGTGAGTGCAGTGAGTTGTGAAATTTCTTAATACCACTGTCGTGGTAAATAATCCCTCAGGTTTTATAGCTGCTTTCTCTCCTCAAACCTCTTACAAAAATGCAGCATGGTATAGACAAGGATCTCATACAGATGTCTCTGTGCTGGAACAAAGTCACCCTTGATAGCCCATAGAAGCTTTACTGCTGTAAATATCTGGTCTAAGAGAACAAGTAGGCAGAATTGCTTCCATATACCCTTTCAAAGGGAGCAGCCCTTTATGTTGCGCTGTCTGTTAGTATTTTTTTGATACTCAAATATGGAATCTAAACTTCCGCTTTCAAAAGTGCGGAATAGCTTGGTGTGAGGTTATAGGTGAGAGGCCATGAAGGCCAGATAGACATGAAGAAAAGCCTGCCTGTCTTCAAGCAGGAGAGCACGGGGTGCTGGCTTCTGCTGTGACCCATGTGCTACCTGGGATTCTTGAGTTCCTCAGGAGCACAAGCCCATTAAACTCAGTGCCTATGGTTTGAGTTGTCAAGCCAGAGGCTCTCTCTAAGAATTTAAATGGCTGTTTTAAAAACTAACTCTTCAGTGAGAAGAATTTCGTATGTCTGCTGCAGGTGATGTTGTACCTATATTCTTATTTTACTTTTTTATTTAAGTGCTGTGTTTTGATCTGCTGGAATGCTACTTGATTAAAACCACCCCAGTGCTCTGCCTCTGCTGACAACCAAGGGACTTCTGACCAGCTTTATCCACCATGGGGAGAAAAGAGACACCAGTGACAGAGAAGGCAAGAAGTGCTGTGGGAGAGGGCAGTGCCTTTAGCAGAAATGGGTGATGAAAATGGAGCTATTTTATCTGGGAACAAACAAGCTGGATCACTGGTGTTTCCTACTCTTCAAGTATTGTCATGGGCAATAGAGCACTTGGAGGGGTTTTCACAGCTCTACAGTGATGAGCTAGAGATTATTCCTGGGTTGAGGTGACTGTCACTCCACAGCATCAGTTTAATGTGGTCTTGGAAGTCTTGTCTGGTTAACCTCTGCTAGCAGCTTTTCTTTCTCTGATAATGATGAAGATGGAGCTGCAATAGAAACCACAGCCCCAAATGTGAAATATGGTGGGAATGGAGCAACTGCTTTTTTTCTTTTCTCATTCAGTCACAGCTTTAATTTGGCAGATGTTCACTACAGAAAGTGAGGAGCCTCTTGAAATCACAGATTCAGATAGTACCAGTGCTCTGTGTTAGAGTGATTCCTCTGGCCTCAATCAGGCATCACAAATGCTGAATGAAAGCTAAATGTACTGTAATTGTGAGTTTTGCTTGGTTTAGAAAGTTTCTGAAGGTACCTTTAAAACCTGATGCTGAAGGGAGCATGGGAGATGGGGATAGTCCAGATAGGTGACATTTTCTCTGTCTTCTCGTGTTCCTACCCTCCGCTCTTGCTGGCTCCCGTACACACACACATTTCCCTTGCAATTCAGAACTGTAGCAGGCATGGACTGCAGCAAAGCAATTTCCCAATGTCCCACTGTAGCAATAAATACTAAAGCCTCTGCTCTTCTGCATGGCAAAGGAACAATTTCCCCTGAATCAGTGTCAACAGACTTTGACCAGATTTTCCTTGTGACGTTATCTGTGCTATCTCAGCATAAGTTTAATATGTCTGTCTTATGTCCAGGGGCTGCTTCTGCCCTGCTCTGAATCCTCTTGGTGGGGTTCAGTCAAGCTCTGTGCCGTCATGGTAAAGCAGGATGGCAACCTGCTTTTGAAGGATGCTGTGAGGCAGAATTAACTGGTGCTCACAAAGTGTGCTCGCAGGCAGAGGAGGTGGGTCAGGATCGCATGTGTTTTGACTAGTTTATAAAGTGTTCTCTTTGGTTCTTATTTATCCTTTTTGAAATGACAGGGCAGGGATGAATATGTTCTTGTCCCTGTTGAAACAAAGCAAATTAAAGTTGGAGGTCAGGTACGGACACAAGTGACTTAACCAGAACCTCTAGACTCTCACCCATATATCTGCAAAATACAGCAGTATTTAAATCACTGGATTCTGTAGTGCCTTTAGAAACACCAGTTGAAGGCTTGAGCTGTAAATAGTGGCCAAATTCTGAAGGTTTCCACCCTCAGATAAAAACATCTTTTGACTTGAGTAAGTTTTGCTTGTAAAGCTTTGTATAGTCTATACCTACTTAAGTACTAATTCTGGTAAACGCTGAGCCAGGCCTGGGTAGTGGGCGTTCATTTGCAGTGTGAACCTGGCATCGTATCTAGGAAGTCTGAGTCAGAAACTTACCCAGTTTTTTTCCATTGGGTTAATAGCAGCAAATGCACAAACTCTTTATTGAGTTGGTGCACTCATTTCTTTGGAGTCATGATGGAATTTTGATAGAATTAAGAACTCCATTAATATTTATATCTGTGTTACTGGGAGTAAGTACATTTATTTTAACTTGAGCTGCAAATAATTTAGTCCTTTGTAATTACAGTACTGCTATTAAGTATTCATAAGGCTGTACAATACAGTGTCACAGGAAACCTATTTTAATTTAGTGGTAAGTCAATATTTTAATGTTGCGTAAAAACAGAAACTCATTCACCAAGCATTTTCGCTTGTTTTTTTTGCAAGCCTTTTATTTTTCATTTATTTCTAGAAACAAGACTATTTCAGCTGTGAGAGTCTTGGATAATACATATAGATGGGTCTGTCTGAGGTCATTGGGAGTTTTACCTTGCAGAAGGATGGGATGGTTTGACCAGGGGTAGTTATGAGCATACCCTTTCCCACACCAGCACCCAGAGCTCATTGGGGGCAGTGTGGCATGCTCTGTGCACTGGTATAAGGCTTTGGGTTTGTGTCTTAAAATTATTTTTCTACTAACCCATTTATGGTAGTTAGAGGAAAGATGCTGCTAGTATTTGGGGTAGCACTACACAGAATGGGGCTTTTCAACCAGTAACATAAGATGTCTGCAGAGGGCTGTGATACAGTCTTTGATGTGGTTTGCATGGTATCATCTGACTTCTGCCTGTGCTTTTTCTCCTCACCCCTATGGAAACCAAGTTTTTGACCAGAAGAGTGTTTTCTCTGTGCTGCTATAGTGGTCCTTGCTGTAGTTTACTACTTTGCTGCAGTTGAAATAATCCTTTGGGAATCTTGATCCCAGAAATTCCCAGGAGAAGTGATGACCATGGACCATGTCAGAGGTTGATCTTAGCTTTCAGCTGAAGGCTTGGAAGCTCATAAGAGGGGAACTTCTTTTGTTTTCAGTCAGGCCAGTGTCCCACTAGGACCTTCAAGCTATTGACCTGTTAGCCCTAAGCTATGTATGAATGATGGTGCATACACAACCACAACGGATTGTCTATCACTGCAGCTTGATTTTATGTCTCCAGGCATGCGCCTTAGTGTTGTGAGATACAAATATGCTGGGGTAGATAACAGAAAACTGTTATGACAGCTCTGCAGTGGTATGAGTTCATTTGACATGTCTACAAGACTTCTGTTTGCAAGAGAAGCAAAACGCAGCATATGGGTGTCTTCACTGGGCAAACGTGCAACTGTGAGAGAGATCCTGTGACTTACCACTGTCCTTTCTAACTCTCTCCACTGCAGGACGAAGTCTCTTCTATGGACATTGAACTCCCAGCTACCTATGCCTATTGCCTGTGATGGAAGAACTTGATGTTAATGTGAGGTAGGATAAAGTATATGGCTCCTCCTATACCTTGTCTTGTCACTAGTGAACTGCAGGGTGGCAGCAGCTATGTGGGGTGTTTGCAAAGCTACAAGGTGCTATATTCTGTTTGTCTGTAGATGAAGGTTTCTGCTCACACAGCAATGCTTGCTTTGGAGTTTCCTGTAGCTTCTGTGAGGATGTAGTGTTGTCCTGTTAAATATGTGTAAATATCAGTTGTGACCCACCAAACCCACTTCACACAAGGACATCAAACTTGTGAGTAAACCCATGCTGCTGGCCCAGAAACAGGAGGAAGCAGGATTTCAATTGCAATAATTCTTTGTGGAAACGTACACCTCTCTTCCTAAAAACCGCCCAGGGCATATCTGATGTCTCAGGTTTTTATTTTGGGGAGTAGTTC
The DNA here is from genome assembly GCA_032466535.1 of Forpus xanthops. Classification (NCBI taxonomy): domain Eukaryota; kingdom Metazoa; phylum Chordata; class Aves; order Psittaciformes; family Psittacidae; genus Forpus; species Forpus xanthops. Next base: position 99,573 of record JASSUY010034997.1, on the reverse strand, counting down.
ATCCTTCCCCTGAGCGCACACTCAGGTGGCAAGTACCTGGGGAAATGTCTTGGGGAAAATTGCTCTGACAGAGACAGATTGGATGTATACACTCTAGTCCTGCAAGCAGCCTTTCCCTAAGGTGTTACTGAGCGGAGATCAGCAGGAAACGCTGTACAGAAAAGGGGGGACCGGGATCTTTCACCTCAAAAGGGATCTTGTCGCGCCACCCTGTCCTCACAGCTTTCTAGCTCTTGGGCTTTCAGGTGTGCAGGCCACAACCCATTCTCCCCAGTTGCATATACAGAGTGAGATAATACATTTTTCAAAGGCAATTTCTATTCTGAATGAGCCTCCTCAAAGTGCAGTACTGTCAGACAGAACATCACTGATCTTCATTCACCTACTCACGTGTCAGGAAAGTCACCAGCAACTCCAGGTCACTGCTTAATGCACACTTAGCAAGTTGCATTTATAACCTGATTATCAGTGCTGAGAGGTAATGTGTTTTGCTTAATGAAAATCTTCTTGCTTTTTTAATACCAGAAGTGTAGTTAAATGTGTAGGCTACTGCTGTTTCTCTGTAAAGGGAGCTATGGTGCTGATACCGGGCAACTTTCTCTACAATATTTTCCTGCCTGTAAAGACATTAGGAAAAAAATCTTTCATTTCTCACTGTGGTGAAAACAATTCCCCACTGTCCATTTCATCATTTATAGAAGGAAAATGTCAGCTCATAAACACCAACGAACACAGAGAAACTGGTTCAGTGAGTGCCTGAACCGCAAGCGCCTGGGCACAGGGAGGCTGTACTGGAAGGGAAGTGTGACATTATATTTCTTATCCTTTTTTCAGTGATGTGTCATTTGCCACACGTGGAGACAGACACTGAGTAGGGCTGACTAAGCATGGATGTTTTGAAATGGTCTGTTGGCGTTTTGTAATTCACTGTGATCATTCTGTTTCTTCTGATTTTTTAATTTAATTAAAACTTTCATTTCAGATTAATTTTTTATTTGGACTGAATTTTGTTAATATAATTGAGTCCAAAAAACACCCAAGCCAAGACCCTACTCTTCTCACAATCTCCAAAACCCAAACCCAAATAAAGCTAATTTCTATCAGATTAAGTCTTTCTCTTCTGATACTTTCCCATATGTGATGAACCTAAATTCAGTGAGAAGCCCTCAGGAGGAAGGGGTTTGGGAGCTCCAGGAGTGGATGGGCAGAGCAGTGGGCAGGTTTCCTTTGGGAAAATGCCAGTTGCATAAGTCTGTAGAAAGGTGTTTTGGAGAGAGTTCCCTCAAGAGACTCTTTTCCCCTGGAGATGGGTTGGTGTGGCCTGACCCTGACCAGGCAGTGGAAGGACCTCTGAGGGGGAAATTCTTGTTTGGTGAGTTATATCATCTGACATCCCATTTAGATGTAAAAAAAGGCAACACAAGGTATTCCTGGGAATCAGATGGCGAAAAACCCACGGGAATTTGAAAGCTCTCAGGAGTCAATATTGGTTCACTGTTCCCAAGCTGTTTTGATCAAACACTGTGGTCAGATCTCACTTTGTTATACTTCAGAAATTATTTATATTCTTTTGTTCCTAGGGCTTTTCCTGAGCTGAACTAAGGCAATCCTTCATTCTGTGTGGTTGGTTGCATAAGCTGACTTTATGGTAGGCACATGGTTTTATTTTGACTCCACTCTTTCCAAACCATGAATTTTGGGGTTGAGAGCTTTGCTATCAGCCATCAGTAAGTAGCTGATGTTTCTCCTTTATCTGCACTAATTTCAGCTTTTTTTGCTGAGGTGTGAAAAATTGAATGTTTTCTGTCAAAGCAAGGACTTTCCATGTGTTGTTTTGCAGAGCTGTATGTGGTAAACCTGAGAGGTGGGAGCATTGGGGTTCTGCCTCCCCATCCCTATGGGGCTCAGGGTACTCCAGTGGGAAGGCTGCAAGAGAAGGCCAGCGAAGCTTGGGGTGTCCCTGCCCATAGCAGGGGGGTTGGAACTAGATGATCTTAAGATCCTTTCCAACCCTAACTATTCTATGATTCTATGAAATGAGAGTTGTTTTGACAACATGAGAACAGCAGCAAAAAGGGAGGAGAGTAGGGAAGGGTTGACTTTGTTTAGAGCTGTGCCTTGTGGAACAGCAACATTTGGAGCAGCAAGTTTCACAGCTGTCCTGTGTCAGCCAAATGAGATGGCCATGGCCACAGAGCTCCTGCCCTTGATAGGTTTTGATGAGGTGCCCCAGAGGATGACAAGTGATGAGTGGCTTTATTTCTCTGTAGCTACCTAAAGCATTGCAGGCAGCTTCAACTGTACAAATGTTTCATTTTGTGGAAGGAATTGGTTATGAATTTTGCAAAAGCTGCAACGTGAGGTTGGAGACGCATTCTTGGAAGCTTTAGACAGTGTGCTTTGGAGCTTGTATTTATCATAGCCAAGAGGGGTGGCAGACCTCATTTTCTTTAATTCTAGAGTAGAAAAGTAAATGGCCTTGCACATATTTGATCTATATTTTACAGAATTTTTAATTTTGTGTGACTTGGTGATTGGTATTGGACACATTTATTATAGGCAGTAGGCTAATGGGGTACTGTCAAGTGGTTTGGAATGAAAACTCTAACACTGGGATTGGTTAGATTATGGGGGGGTGGTGGAAGCTATTCCCTTTATTCTCTTCATCTCAAGCGCCTTTATAAAGCTGTTAGCTGGGCACACTATAAACGAGTGCAGCAGTCCTTCCCACTGACCAGTTGCAGCACAGTAGGCACATGCTGAACTGAAGGCTGTTTGCTGCTGATGCCCTCCACCAAAGGGCAGGGGCTCTTGCAAGTTCCTTCACTGCTGCTCTCATTGGCACAAACCCCTTCCTCCATCTGAAGATTGTGATGTAGCACTTGGAATCTTCTCTTTGGAGCCAGAGCTGGCACAAGGGTTTTAGCAAGCAGGCTGCTGCCCTGCCTGCTCATGACAAGGTGTTTCTTGTGAATCTGTACAAACCTTCAAAACATGTTTGCATTTCTGTTTTTCATTTTTTCTGTTTTTTTTTTGGTGCATTAAGGCAATTTCACTTTCATACGAACATGAGGATTTTGACAATCTCAGAGAAAGTGGAAAAAGGTTGAATCTCTTTAAGCACAAAAGGAAAATATAGAGATGGCTCAGCTATGGTTTGTTTCACTGAGCCTACACTTGTGTTTCAGTGCAGAACAGCAATAAGGTGAATCTCCCAGTAATCCCCACACATGGTCCATCAGTTCAGATCACATAGCACTCAGCAAGGAGAAACTTGAAAACTACGTTCCTCTTGGAAGACACTAAACCAGCAGCTCTGCACCACACACTCTGCAGTCCACAATGAGAACTAAAGGTTTTAAGTATGGGCTCAAAATGTGCAGCTTCCACATTCAGGCATGGTGGGGACATTCAGGCAGGAGACTGGACTAAATCTGAAATTCCAAATATCCGTCCATGTCCTGCATAGTGTGGAGATGGAGGGGCTACAGTACCAACTGCTTTGATCTGCTCCTGTTGTGCCAAATGACCAGAGAAAATAGGCAGTTTCTGTGTACAGAAGTTACCTGGGTGTCAGTGGACTCGTTTTTCTGTGTACAAACCAGGCAGGTGGCTCCTGCAGAAGTGTGGATAGGTACATAAGAACTCTGCCCTTGAAAACGAAGAGGATTTCTGTGAATCAAGAAGGGCACCTGAAGGCCTTGCTGAGCAATCCAAACAGGGGTGGACACTGCTTCTCTTGGTCCCTTGCCAGTGTAAATAGCAAACGTGCCATTCATAGGGAGTGAGCAATGGCCTCGCTAAAGACTATTAAAGTCTTCGTAGACCTTTCGTAAGACTTATCATCCCACTATGGAGCATTTGCTGTAGCCAGGAATGATGTAAAGCTTCCCATTGGCATTCCAGCCTTCTTTTATCACATAGCAGATAAATCTGACTCCTCTGCATTGCTGGGAGCACAGGTGGCTCAAATCCACACCAGTTCTGAATGGTGTGGTTTGCCATTCTTGTGCATTTTCCCTTCTTTGAGCTCCAGCACTCCTTGTTCATTTGTTCATCCCACTGCTATGGGTGCTGCATGGTTGGGAGCTCCATGCATAGGAGCTCCTGGTCTGCCTCAGAGATCCCTGCTGGCACACTTTGAAAACCACTGACTCAAATTTTTGCTGGAGCTTTGGCACAGAAATGCTCTGATGTCATTTACAGCAGTGCAGCAGGTTGGGAAGCTGCAGTTACTAATGAGAGGCATTTTGAACATTTCCAAACTGCAACCTGATTTTCCTGTGCTGGCTGATGTTTCCATTGGGCAAGGACCCTACTATTGCATGCTAAATATTGACAGCAAAATTGTGCTTCAGGCAGCTTTTAAAACACTTTTCTGTTAACATTTTAACCCCAAAGGCTGTGCTCTGGGCTTCGAGAACTAGACTGTTTTCCATGTTCTCACACCAAATCCTTTGTGTAGGTCTGTGAGCAGAACTTCAAGACTGACTGATTCTCCCCATTTGCCAAATGGAGTCCCGTATGAGCTCCAGCATGAGCAGCCCTTGTTGCTCTTAAAGCCCTTGGCTGGGAGGGGAGTAATAGCGGAGCAGTTGAGCTGTGGTTGTGCTGACTGGAGCCATTCTCAAGCTCTTGCGCAGCAATGAGAGACCTCTCCTATTTGAATGGGTACTTCTGAGTGTAGTCAGAGCTGTTCTGTGTACTTCACACTGTATGAAGGTTTGTTGCTTCCTCAGGTGTTGGGGAGGGGCTGTTATACTCTTGAGAAATAAGGTTTTGGAAGAAAAGTCATGAGAAGGTTCAGTGCGAGTAAATAGCTTTAGATATAAGGCTTTTTATTGTAGCTGTTGGTGAAGGCAGACTCTCTTTGCTAAATCAGCTGTGGAGAAATAATGTATTATTTGAATTTGTCACAACAGTAATTGCTTTTTATTTTTAAGCTGAGCCCCCAAAACAGCAGAATTGTAGATTGATGTTAATTGCTTCCAAGCTTGGCTTTATCAGCTTTAGTTTTCTCACTTTGTTGCTGAAGGTGTTTTTGTGCCTTGAACTACTCTGGAAAACACAGAACCCTCCAGCAGTACTGCGTGGGGTTCATTAATCTTTTTTTGACTTTGAGAAATGAGAAGCAAGGTGGGGGAACAAGGAATCAAATCGGTTGAATTAGTTGTGTTTGTTTGGAAGCAAAAATATTCCATTATTTAACCTAGCTGCTGATCCCAAAGTCCTCATACAGAGGTATAGTAAACATTGTTTTTGACAACAGACTTTCTCAGTTAACATGCCCTCTTGAATCAAGCTGCATGTTTGAGTGATTCCCAGATCTGGAGCCCTGCCTGTTGGTCCAAGAGGCTCCTGTCTCTGTGGACATAAAGAAGTGGTGCTGTTGTTTGCTGGCTCTAAGATGGGTTTGTTACCTAAAGCTGGTACACTGGCAGGATGGCTGACTGCAGAAAGATGCAGAGGTCTTGGGTATCTTTTCCCCATCCAAACCTGGGGAAAACAGGAGCAATAGTCGGCAACGGGAGAGAGAGGAACCAAAAGAGCTATATCCGGGACCAAAAGATAGAAGCTAAGGGATGTTCTAGGAGAGGAGTTGGAGCGTGCACTGATCCCCACTTCCTTAAGACATCTGCAGACAGCAATGAGGACTGAGGGAGTGAGAGCTGAGCTGTGAGGCAGGACAGGCAGAAAACTGGGCTAAAAGCAGAAGTGGCCACTTGGACAAGGAGGAGGCTGTGCTGAGTGGTTGGAACAAAATAAGTGTCTTATTTAATGGACCAAAGTGTAGAAAATGCAAGGATTTTATGAAAGAGCCTGCATGCTCTAAGTGCCCTGCCAGTGGAAGTTCATGGGAAGCAAATAACTTAAGATTAATTAATTAAGATTCCTGCAGCAGGTTGCAATGTAAGTGTTTATTCTCATGTATACACAAGCTCTTTACAAAACCTCTCCAGCTTCTAGACTTTGAGTCATTAAATCATAGAATAATAGATTAGTTTGATCACATTTCTGTTTAGGTGAGAAATATCAGGCTAAAATGTCATTTAACAGGCCAAAATCAGCCTAAACCTCTCTTCTTTTCCTACTCCCCTTTCTAAGGGAAGCTCTAGATCTTCTGTAATACTTGAAGTGTCCATGCAGAAAGGTATTTGCTCGTTCATTTCTGTGGAGACAGAGATACTGATTGAGAAGGTTTTCTGCAGAGTCCTGTCTTCTCTGCCTGCATTCCCCAGGCAGGAATGGTGCAGTGATCAGAGGAGCACATAGATGAGGGCTATGTGTTTTCATCCCTAGGTATACAAATGATACGATGTTCTGTTCTGCTTGCTGACCTGATGTGGGTGAGTTTGTCTGCTTCTGAGGGTAACGGCAGGCAGAACACATGGTGCTAGAAAAGAGTGAAGTAAAATCCTACAGATTCCTTATGAGGCAAAAGTTAACAGTATTGATTTATATCAGCTGTAGATACGACCATGTGTAAGCTGTGCTGTTGAGCAAAATTACCTGTTTTATAAGGAGCCATTTGAAAGATGGCTGATTGCTGAGTTTGTTTAGAATCATAGAATAGTTAGGGTTGGAAAGGACCTTAAGATCATCCAGTTCCAACCCTCCTGCCTTGGGCAGGAATACCTCCCACTAAACCATGCCACTCAAGGCTCTGTCCAGCCTGGCCTTTAACCATGCCAGGGATGGAGCATTCACAGCTTCCCTGGGGCAACACATTCCAGTGCCTCACCACCCTTACAGTAAAGAACTTCCTCCTTATATCCAATCTAAACTTCCCCTGTTTAAGTTTGAACCCGTTACCCCTTGTCCTGTCACTACAGTCCCTAATGAAGAGTCCCTCCCCAGCATCCCTATACCCCCCCTTTCAAATACTGCAAGTCATGCAAGGGCAAGTATGGAATAGTCCATGAGCTGAGGAGCACTAAAACATGGGGCATTTCTGAATCTGTGGCCATAGACTGCAGTGTTTCCAATATGCTGACAATGGGTGTAAGAAGACGGGTGAAGCAGGAGGGCGCATGGAAGCAAAGCATAGTGTAAGGGCTCACTTTTGTATTTCTGTGCTACCAATCAAAAATCCTCAGTAGCCAAAATGCCCTGCAAAAGACGTTCTCTGTGCTGAATGCTCTCTACATTCCAGGCACCACTCAGCAGGAGGAGTAGCTGTTACCAGCCTGGATGCTTCTCATATTGTTCAACTTTTTCTCAGTTTCTAGGGAAACACTTTATAGCACTATATTTATCGGAACATCTTTCCAAACACCTCCGCCAACACTTAATTAATGGAATTTTTAAGCCTGGCTCCATATTCTGCAAATTAAGTGTGTTCCTATGCGGCAGCTGTGGAGCAAGTGGGACATATATACTCTCTGAAATAAGTTAGTGAGTGCAGAGGGGCAGCTCCACCATTTGTCTCTGTGTGCTGAGCCTCCCTAGGGAGGTAAGGCTGTCATGCAGCCTGCAGTGTTTCACTCTGCTCTTATTAGTGTGCCCTGAGGGGTCTGCACAGGTGAAAATACCCTTGTTGAAGAGTCGGGCCATAAAAATTAACTTTGTAGTGTATTTCAGCACACCCTTTCTTTAGCTTCAGTGTCTGTGCGGAGTGGCAGGTAGTGAAGATCTGAAAGAGGCTGTGGAAGGTTGTTGAAACAGTCCCAAAGCCTTAGGATATCCTGGGGCAAGAGCTAGCTTTAGGCTTGGCAAAAATGGGCAGCAGATTGCCCAGAGCAAGAAAATGGGCTGTACCTTGTTGCTAGCTTTTCCCCACAACAGCTGTATGGAAGGGTGATGCCAGCCCCTGCAGCACGAGAGGCTTTCCAGGACACATTCCTTGACTTTTCAGGGCTGACCCTCAGCGTTAGGCTGACAAAATTCAATGTATGCCCATGTTTGGGATTCCTTGAGCCAGCCGTGCTCAGACATGGCGAGTAAGGAAGCAGGGAGGGAGTGTTAGGGTGTCTCTGAAGACAGGAGTACTGTAGGACTGGGGCTACATGAGGGACATGGGGCAGGATTAGCTGTGTAAGGATTTAATAGGGCACCATATTGACAGAGCCATGTCTCCTCATAGAACAGAGCTGATGGTGTGTCTCAGAGCAAAAGGGTATTTTCTGTAGGAGGAAAACTAATGGCTTTTTTTATCCTCTCATTGAGTTGGAATTTCCCAAGTTGCTTTGGGAGAAGTGAAGAAAGATAGTCCTGAGGTCCTGGGTAGACATCTCTTCTGGGAATGCTGTCTTGGGAATAGGCCTGCAATGCTGAGAGTTCCGCTGAGCTGTTACGTGCTACAGGTCCTGCTGTGATAGTGTGTGCAGCTACAGAATGTGCCATTCACTGTTTGGGAAAGAGCATTTCTACTATCTCAGATATGAAAAGCGTTGCCGCAAATCATTTTGTTCTGTTTACTTGGCTGTGTTTCTAGGACCTACTATCAGCTATAAATGGCTGTTGATAGACTATTACCCTGGAGCAGAGTGCATCTATGACACAGATAAGAAATGTGCTCCTTTTCTTAGTTCAGTCTTTCTACTATTTATTTTGGCCTTACTGTACTGTGACAATGAATCATCAGTGATGTGACTCCTTGGTCTGGCAAACAGTCAGAGGTCTGAACCTCAGTAGCTGGCTGAACTTACTTGCCCCATTGCCCCTTCTGTTAACCAAGGACTTGCCATCCTATGTCTGCCTCTCAAAGACAGAACACTACAGAAAACTACCTGCTGTCTGAACACAAGCTGTGCCATCTGAAGGACAGTAGCCCTGTGGAGGTGAAGCTTCTGGGGAGTCTTTGGGTGTTTGGGGTGAATCTGTTGTAGGGCAGGTCATTAAAGGGTCAAAAACCCCAACTCAAGGCATGCTGAAAAATGTAGCAAAGCAATCCATTCCTCCTCATTCCATGGGGAGACAAGGTGCCATTAGTACTATGAACTGCTGGGATTACATTTGCAAAGAGGCAATTTCAGTTCTTGTGCTCGTATCCCTCCATACAACCCAAGCTATTAGAGGCCAAGCTACCTTTAAGCACCTCATAGGAGGTGGAGAGGTGAAGGGTCTGCCTGTTGCAGGTAGCTTTTGGAGGTTGATGAAGTTTCTACTCTGAAATGCTGAAAGCTTAATATGACCTTATCCAGTTCAAGTCCTTCCCAGGATATGGTACATGGACTGCAGGGAGAATTTCGTCTCATGCTTGACAGATGCCCTTGTATTTCTCACATTTGAGGAACAGTGAATTTTGAGATTTAAAATAAATAAATGTGTGTGTGTATATATATATCCTTGCAGAAAAAAAGGCATTTGAAACAGAATATCAACACTGGAGAGGGCTACTAGAGATAGATGCTGGGTTTCTGGCTCTCTGCTTGTATACCTGTGATAAATGGCCCAACAGCTGACCTTTCTACTGCACATTGGCATAGCTATAAGGTCAATGAGGAGTGAAGGAGAAAGAAAAGGGCTCTGTTTGCTGCTAAGGAGGGATGGGGTGAGCTGTCTGTCTGTTTATGGGTCAGAGTGAAGGAGAGCAAATTGAGCAGGGCCTTTCCCTTCCTGTGGCACATAAGCTTGTGCCTGTATGAGAGCAGAGGAAAACTCATGGCTGTTTTGGGGTCATACCTGTCTTGCCAACTGCCTTAAGTTGGGCACTTACAGTTCATCTCTAACTGTGGCTCTGTGTGTAGGCACAGAGTATTGCCAACTAACAGCAGGCAGATTTTCCTTGCTTTCTCAATGACCCTAAAGCTTTAATGCACTCAGTATCTGCTTGTTTGTTTGCTAAGTGACTTTCACAGCCCAAGCGCCCTCCCTATGGGAATATTGGGTCACTGTTCCAGCAGTATGATATAAGATCAGACTGCGCTGCATACAGTGCTGAACAAGAGCATATCTTTTAAAAGAAGTTGGTTCCTGGTATCAGATATGTGTAAACACATCACTTCAGTTGGTCCCCTGTTCCTTAGCCTAATCTGGTAAATCACCCAAGCTCCCAGTTAGCTCCTAGAGCTCAGATAATTATTTTCCATTTCTGTATCTCCAGAGCTATATCTATTGGCATTTCAGTTCTGTTCAACTTTGCCTTAAAGGCCAGGACCTGAAAATACAAAGTTGATTTGTTTTCAGAGCCTTCTTCCCACAGTGAGATCATAGGCCTGTGGTGATGTGCCAGCTCATTGCTCACTGTCAGTAGACTAGCCTGAAGACTCAACCAGTGCTTGCTCTTCTGTCCTGGGTTCAGCAGTAGCAGTTATTTTTTCTCCTTCTTAGGAGCTGGTGCAGTGCTGTGGTTTTGACTTTCATCCTGGAAGCAGCATTGATGGCACTGATGTTTTTAGCTGCTGCTCAGTAATGTTTACTCTGACCAAGGACTTTCTGAGTCTCATGCTCTGCCAGGGAGGAGGGGAAGCCGGGAGGAAGCAGAGACAGGACACCCATCCCAGACTACCCAAAGAGGTATTCCATACCACAGCACGTCACAACCACTATATAAACTGGGGGAGTTACCCTGAAGGGTGAGCTCACTGCTGGGTTGGGCTGGGTGTCAGTTGGTGGGTGGTGAGCGGTTGTATTCCCTTTGGTTGTTATTTCCCTTATCATTATTCTTATTGGTGTTAGCAGCAGTGGTTTGTGTTATACCTTCGTTACTGGACTGTTCTTTTCTCAGCCTGTGGGAGTTACATTCTTATCTCAACCTCTGGGAGTGGGGGGGGAGGAAGAGGGGGGAGTGAGCAAACGGCTGTGTGGTTCTGAGTTACCGCCTGGGCTTAAACCACAGCAGCTTTTCATGAGCTTCCTGAGACCTCTGAGGTCTTATCTGAGAACAGGCTGTTGTCTACTTAATGAGAAGTGTAAGAGGAGAATAAATACATCTAACTAAAGAAGATAAGCTGGAAGGACTTGATTCATGTTGATTTAGTCAACAAGTTCTTGGGACTGAGAGCTGAGTGGTGAGGAAGCTGCTGAAGAGCTGTGACATGTTTCTGAGGACACCCAGTTAGTGGCTTGGGTGTATGGAGGACATGGCAACTAAAGGATGTCACAGGAGTCCAGACAGATTTTGAGTTACTCTGCAGAAAGGAGGCATGGGCTGCCAGAGAAGCTTCTTTGGGGCTTGTACATCAAGATAAACCTCTCTTTGCTGGTAGACATCCCTGGAAGATTAATAGACTGCCTTTCTTCTTTAGGAATTAAACTGCTTTTGTGGATTTTGGGCTATGCTACAGTGGGAGAATGCGTGTTTTTTCCCTCCATTGCCAAGCAGCCGAAATAGATTTGGTCCCGTTACTGTCATTATTTGCAATTTCCATTTTTATGGGCCATAATGGGGATGTGATTTTCAGGCTGAGCTGGCAGCTACAGTGAAACATGGAGGTTTTATTTCTTGCAGTTCAGCTACTGTTCAATATGCTTTCCTGAGCCCAGCAGATCTGGGGCCAGAGCAGTGCAGGCACCTAGTGTTTTTGTATTGCTTATGTGTTCTCCTGTAAGCCACGCTCTAAGCCCTTGTGGATACTGTCTCCTTGCAGCAGATGAGGTTCTATTTAGATTTAGTCTTAGTAATGCACCGTAAGGCAGAAGATTTCATTGGAGGTCAAAACTGTAAACTGATTCAGCTACCAGTGTCCCTCACCTGAAATACCTGTTGAAGTTTGAATGACCAGAAAATGAACTGCAAACCAAAGTAGTTTTCTGTGCTCATCCTCAGTTAAAATGCACTGCAGTAGCCTTCCAGAAATGTCGCTAATTAAAGTTTGCAGTGCTTTGTGACTGGCAGATCTACTGTGTTTCCAACAGCCTTGCAGACCCCTAAGCAGAGAATTTAAGCCCAATGGGAACACACTTCCCTGCTTTAGCAGCCTGACTGCTCAGCACTGCCAGGAACCTGCCAACCCCGGGCTGGAAGCTGGTTTCCCTGCTCTGAGGTGGAACAAATTACACACAAAAGCAAATTGCTGTTGCAGTCTGTTCACTTTTTTTGAGCCTTGTGTCTCTGTGCTTGATTGGTCCCTCCTCTGATGCTTGGGCATTGGGCTTGCAGTGCCATTTATAGGTGTACCTGAGATGCTGGATGAAGGCAGCTTACCTTTTTCTTCTTCACTTGTCTCAAAACTTTACCGGTAGGGCCTCATAATACAACAGACCTGCCCAGCCTGTCTTCCTCCATAAACTTTTAAACCCTTAAACTGATCCTGTTTCTGCTCTATTTTATCAAATTCCAGACTTTTGCTTGTTTCCAAGTATGTTTGGGCAATAAGTTTTATTTCTAGTAGGGTGTGCTCTGTTTTCCCCTTGAATTCAAACTTAAGTAGAATTCAAACTTAAACAGGGGAAGTTTAGATTGGATTTGAGGAAGCATTTCTTTACTGTAAGGGTGGTGAGGCACTGGAATGGGTTGCCCAGGGAAGTGTGAATACTCCATCACTGGCAGTGTTCAAGGCCGGGTTGGACAGAGCCTTGAGTGGCATGGTTTAGTGTGAGGTGTTCCTGCCCATGGCAGAGGGATTGGAACTGGATGATCTTAAGGTCCTTTCCAACCCTAACTATTCTATGGTTCTTCTTCTTTTCCCCTCAAAGTTATTGGACCAGTTTCCTCAGTCAGTGGCAGGAAAAATTATAGACCTGTGGTACCCAGTAGATCAGGGTGTAACTTATTTGCAAGCAGACAGTTATAATAACTGCAATAGACTTAAAAGCAGCCTGCAGTGAGGTAGCTGGTAGAGGTAGCAGCTCACTTCCAGTTGTGGGTCAAAGGAATCTGTGAGTGCAAAGACCATACCTGATGCTACCAAGAAACCTCGAGGTCATTTCACACTTTTGTGGGGAAGAAAGTCTCTTCTCTTCACATTATTCTCTTCTGTAACAGCTTCCTTAGGAAGCTTTGTCAGGGGCTTCTGCAGATGAGCATGGTGAGATGTTCTTCCTGGAAGCTCTTGTGCTCGTTAGCCAAAGGAAATCACAACTGAACAAACACTTCCAGAGCTTCTTAGGCTGGCTTCAGAGAAATGTAGGGACTTCTGGGTGGGATCTGGATTGCATCTGAGTGGAGTGCTTGACTTGCTATCTACAAAGCACTTCCAACTGTTTGATTTTCCTCTCTCCTGCTGCTTGCCCAGGTTGACATCTTCACTTGTTTATTTGAGGTAGAAATGTGATGAGGCTTTTGTGGAGAGTATTCAGAACATGCACTTAGCTGGGGATATAGAAGAAGGTTTAAATAAAACAAGAAATCTGAGTGCTCTGCTCTTGAATCAAGGACTTTCCATGTCCTTGCTTATAAAGAAACCCAAATAAAACAGTGGTCTGGAGCCCAAATAAAACAGTGAAGTGCATACAAAATGAGCTGGTGAACAGTGAAAGGTTTCTGGCTGACACCTCTGATCTTAGCTTTGCCAAACTCTCATCTTTATGGTAAAGCTCAGATTGAGGCAGCATAGTTGGAAATGCATGACATCTCAAAGACGACTTCTGTCAAACTTGACCACTATGTTTTGTGTTGGGGTAGAGGGAACTGGTTGGGCACCTGAGAAATCAGGGCTTTGGAGGAGCAACTAAGGAGGCACAACATTCCCTGGGGACACAAGGCAACCACTCTCCAAGGGGCATGCACCTTGGGAGCCAAACAGTTGAGCTCTACCAACAGTCTTCAAACAAGAAATGAAAGTGCCTCCTGCCACCGTCTGGTAATGAATGAGCTGGGAACTGGTTTCATGTGGCTCAGAGCCACACAGGGTGTCTGTGGGGTGTCTCAGATAAAACGTATTCCAGAAATCAATGCATTATCTTGTCTGTGCCAAGTCTTCCATTAGCAGGGGTAACAACAAGAAACTCTTTCATTCCTCTAGGTCCTTGAAACTGGGAAACTATCCAGGAAATATTAGAAGTTAAGCAGCCAATAGTTGTATTTGTCTTTTATTGTCTCAAGCACTGGGAAAAGTACACATCCTGGATATTTTAATATACAGCCTGCTGCCAGGGCTCTTCACCAGTTTTGACTAAATGCCTCGCATTTAACAATATTTCCCTGGCTATAAATACTGCTTGCAAAAGCAGAGCAGAATCTTCCTGCATGTTGATTTGAAAGAATTGCAACTTCCAGGGTTTTGGAAAAGATGGGAACAAAGGTTTTACCTGGTTTTAAAATGAGAACTCAGTCAGAGAATACCCATAAAGATTAAGACCTTCTATTGTGGTGTTTTCATAGAGTTATCTTTGGGGAAACAAATGTGTGAGCATAGGGTAGGGCTTACTTTTTTTTTTTTTTTTAAATGGGAAAATCTATTAGGCAAACATGCCTTTAGCCCTGGAGCAGCAGCTCACCCTTAAAGAGAAGTGAGCTCTGCTTGATCAGTCTCAGTTTTGCACATGGTTATTGCAGGAGGCATCACTCAGATTTCTGAGAGAAACCTGGGCACTCAGAGTATGTTTAGCATAATTTTTCCAGCTTATGCCTATGACAGAGGAGGTTATGTCACAGGTCTGCATTGCTCTTTCTAAACTACTGAGATAAAGCTTGAGGTAGTGGTACATGTATGTGTAATGGTGATGTTGCTCATGTCTCTGTAAAGCAAAATTCTTTTGTACAATAAGTGTATTACAAATATTCCTGTTTGAAGGTACATACTCAATTCTGTTTTCAACATTTATAGAATATGGAAGTGAAATGAATGACAATTAATGGGAATGTTGCTGGGAGCTAAGGTGCTTCATTAAATCAGATCCCCTGAGTATATAGCTATGCTGTATTTGTCATTTGAACATACAGCCTGCTCTGTTTAAGACTTCTGTATGATATGAGATAGACAAGAGCCACTTACCTGGAAAACAGAGAATAATCACATTATTAATATGGAATATATACCAAAAGTCAGGTTTATTTTTGTGCTTCTTTCATCGTCTTCTGTTCTTCATTGAACTGATTTGTAGTTTGAAAGATGCAGTGGTCTTAATTCTGAGGAGCAATTCTAATTAGGAGCTGATCAAGGAATTTCTGATTAAAGGCATCTTTGGTCTTTGGTTTTATTCAGCATTTACAAAGGAAAAATGATTGTTACAACATCTCTGCTGCTCTTTGTACTGTGCCTAAATTCCTTCCTATGCCTAAACCAGAGATCTGATTTTTCATAATGCTGACCTCATTAAAGTAGGTAGACCCTGCATATCTGAAAAGTATTGTTATGCTTGTGTGAAAATGAAAGGGGAATATTCAGGAAATGAGGGGGGTGTTGGGAGTAAAATGTAAGACTTGAAAGTGTATTAAAGGAACAAAACATAGTGCCAAGGGCCTGCAACTCTGGGTGATTGTGATTTGTCATTGCGCGGGGCTTTGCACAAGAGCTCTCCTGCAGTAGCTCTTGGTGGATCCCATACAAAGTGATTGCAGCAGCTGTCCTTCCCCCATGTAAATACTGTCATCTGAATGTAATGCTGATTTCATAAGTCAATTTTATCGTGCATTTTAGGTGTCAGCCTAATGGTTTTTAAGGATTGTACTTAAACACATCAGCCTCGCAGCAATATCCGTTCCTATGTGGGTGTAAATTATGTAACACTTGATCTGGGGAAGAGCAGAGCCAGGTTTTGTCCCTTGTTGTATGCAAAGTAGAGACAGACGTGGCTGCTGGACTCTCATCTAACTTCCCTGTAAGGGGATTGGTCCTGAGGCTCGGACAGTTCCGTGGAGACTCGCTGGGTCTGGGTTTGTCTCCTACCTCCGTCACACATTATCCATGTAACTGTGCAAACTGCTGTCTGTCTCTCTCAGCCTCAGACCTTCACCTGTATGAATATGATGATAAAGCATCTCATTGTTCAGGATCATTCAGCCCACATCCAATTTCCATCTGGAAAATGCAAGAACTTGTGCTAGTGTAAGCTAAAGAAATGGCATGGACTATCAGAAAGCTTGCTTTTATTTACTGGGTTTGGCACTTGGAGCCCTTGCCTGTCAGCCTGAATCTGGGCAGTCTCACAGCCTGTGGGGCATGCAGGGCTGGAGCCATAGCTCCTGCCCTGGTGTCTCCTGGGGTCTCAAGGCTCCAGTGTGCACCCGCTCCTGAATAGGAGAGTGCTCCTGGCACGTACTGATTGACTGCACAGCCCCTGCACAACAATTTTTACAATATTTAAATAGCCTGTCTTCTTTGCTTCATCTTGACAATTGATTTTAATCAGTATTATCACCTACTTAAAACAATTCTCCAAGCATTGTAGCATTCAGCCTCCAGGAGCTGTGTAGGAGCTGAGGTGCGGGATCAGTGATGTTATCAATAGTTTTGTTTCAAACCAGTATAAAAGGAGAAAAGCTCATCCCCTCCCACCCCCCAACCCCCCCCACTGCTGCAATTTATTTGGTTAAAAAAGAAAAGCGCTCAAACTAACCGTATGACTGAGTTATTTTGATATGTGGAATGCTGTTTATTTCTGGCTTGTCAATACTTAAATTAATTTCAATCTGTTTCTAAAACAGAAGTGAAGTACATAATTGATTTGAATCTGTTAGAAGTTGTCCTGCCATCTGCACAGTCTGAAGTGAAGCGGCACAGGCAATGTAGTGTTTGAAGTTACTAAAAGAAATTACATGCTTCTGGATTAATGCTGACTTATGATTAATATTTTTAGGTGGCAGTACAAAAGAATATGATAGCTGTTGGAAAGCCATAGATCAAATAATATCTTCCCTATTGTCATGTTTCTATACTGAGACATGCATTATTGGGTTTACTCATAAAGTAACATATCTTGATTTTGAAGTGTTTGACACAGCCTCTGATTTTATGCCTAGGAATAATCAGTCGAGTAGAAAGGAGGAGAGGGAAATGACATCTTATTTGTGGTTGAAGACCACATGATGTCAGATGGATTTACAGATGTCAGCTGAAGTTACAGAAGGAAAAGCCATGGCTTAGTTGAAAACAAAGCTGATCAACTCTTCCATGGATTCCCCATACACTGAGGCCACTGTTAAATCAGGAAAGCTCTTTCACATGCTCCCACTGCTCCATGCTTTTAATCTCTTTCAGTGATGATTACACACATCCCTTGTTGTGAAGTGCTCACTATGGTCCCTGGCTACCTTCTGAAGATGCTCCTCCAGGTTACCTCTGCAGGCACAGCTATTCCTCTCCAGTTTGGAAATGGTCCATCCAGCCTCCTTTGTATCAGCTGTGCTTCTCTGCCCCAAAAACCCAAGTCTGTTTGCTCGACCCTCACTCTCTTTTCCATCTTGCACTCCCACAGGAGTGTCTATGCATTACCCAAGGTGCACAGAGCTGTTTATTAGAGAGTTTTTTTCCTGTGGCAGTGCAGGGAGGTCAGGGCATGATGTGTAATGAAAACCAGAGGAGCAATGTACGTGGTCTTAACAACATGACTGATGTGTGTGGTTTAATTGCTACATAAAATATGCAGAAGCACTTGAGGTCATTTAGAAAAGTTGTGGTGTTTACAGGAAAGTAGAAACTGAGCTTGAAAAAATAATTACCCTTTTTTTACTCACTTTAATGACTATACAGAAGAGCCTTTAAAGTACGTCCATGTATGGGTTTTAAGCATTCATTCCACATCGGTATTTCACATTTTTCCTTAAGTGATTTCTATATTCCTACTAACCAACACTCATTTTGTCTGAATCTCATTTCCTCATAATAGCAAACCCATCAATCTCTGCTTTATTAAACAGGGAAGCATGCTTGGAAGCCAGAGTACTCAGATTTGATAAAAGATGTTAAGCAAACCATTGATTTTAATTTACAGCGATATCCACTTCTTTCATTATTAACAGCTTTGAATTACTCCGACTGAATAATTAACAAATATTCCTACTTTGTGATAGATTATTTAAAGAGTAGATGTATAGAAACATAGCCCAGATGAACATCCTTCCTGCACCCCCAGTGATGTGTATGCCTGTTTAATGTTCCCCAGGGGAGCAATGCAACATGGCATGAGAGAAATACTCTTTGGAGAAATCTCCCAAACACTTCTGAAACTATTATCACAGCAAATGCTTCACTGACAAGTGTGCCAGTGTGTGTTCCTGACCTGCTGGCCTCTGTTCAGAGCCCTGGCTGTGGCCAGCCAAGTCAAATGATGCAGAACAGGATGCCTGTGCTTTGAGGGAAGGGGTGTCTGTGTACACTGGCTGAAGCTGAAGCACCCCTTGGTCTTTGAGCAGGGCAACATCTGGTGACATGTGGCTCAGTGCCAACCCCCTCCCAAGGCACTGTATGGTTGAGTGAGAAGCCCCAGCTCACCACCCTGGCAGGGTTTGGGGGTGAGGGAGCTGTCTCTCCCCCTCTGTACATGCAGCTGCAAGGTGCTCAAATAAAGCAGTGATGAGAATTGTTTAGGGACAGCAGAAGGATGAGCAAAGCTAGATAAGACAAACTATAAATCTAACTCAGCCTGGCTCAGTATAAGCTAAACCATCATTGTCCTCTTAACCACTGTGCCAGCATGTGTGTTTGCCCATGCTCACTTAGGAGGACAAGGAGCATCTTTTGTATAGCGCTGTTCAGTGTGGTTTGACATTTTGTTTCACAGATGCTGCCACAAAGCAATGTTAGCCTATTGTGAAGGCTTATTTAGACAGGTACAATTACAGCTTGGCAGTCAAGGTGCCTTTGATCCCAGCATCCTCATTGCTTCTGAGGCTTTTCATCCCACCTGGTACCCAGCTAGATGGCCTGTGGCTGAGACCTGCCTTTGAAGTTCTTTTCCATTTCACTTTAATTTTCATGATATCTTCTGCTACTGAATGTTATTAATGAAAGCTCTGACATTCGATTGTGCTCAAAATACTGATGCTTGGCAGATGTCTGACCTTCCCCAGCTGTGCAGCAGTGACCTGCAGGAGTTGGGCAAGCGGTGGGCCCAGAGCCACGTGTGCACCTCCAGCAGAGGAGAATCACCTTGTGCAGCTGTTGTGCATGGTGTCCGTAGGGAAGGACCCACTCCTTGCCGCTCATCCTTTTCCAAAGGACTTGTCTACAGCACAGGTTCAGGTGTCAGCAGCTCCCACCTTCCTGCCTCCCCAGTCTCCAGTGCAGGATTTGCTTCAGAGGAAAATAAAGTCTTACAGATCAGCTGTATGTGGGGATGGTTGGGAGAGAGAGAGAATGAATTCTAGCAGGGGAGGAAGGAACACCTATTCTAGGAGCAGCCATGTGGTCAGTTATTTGGGGTGGCTTGGAATTTCAGTGATAGAATAAGGAATTAGATGCCAGTTCCCTTTAATTTTGAGGAAAGAATCTCTATATGGAATTTGGGGTGCTCACTGGTGATTAAGAAGCACAGGAACTGGTGCTATTTGCTTGATTTTGCATTTAGCATGTTAGTGTGAGACCAAGAAGGAAGGCTGCCCAGAGGTAGTGTTCACCTTTTACTGAGAGTTCAAAAGACAGACCAAAGAGAGGAAGGCAAAAGAATCCTCCACAAGTTGTTACACACAAGCCTTCTCTGGTGCAGACCTCTGTGGCATGAGAGAGCATGCAAGGGAGGTACTGCTATATGTGTGTAGGTATTTTGTTTCGTACAGGCCACTGTCAGAATGTTGGATTATGCAGTTCCTTTTGATCAATAGGAATTTTATTCTGTCAGATGGGAATAAGTATGACTGTGCCAGTGTAGGCAAATTGCAGGCAGCAGTTGCAGTGTAATTGCAAGAACTAGAGGCACAAAATCCGCTTGTTGCAAGAGTTGTCCAAGTACTAATGAGCCAAGGTATCCGGAAGCAGCACTCTCCAGTAAAAACTGAGAAGGACACATTTAATTCAGGCAGAGCCTTGTCAACATTTCTGAATACACTGAAGTATTTGCCTGGAGCTGCCAGCTTCTTGGAGCGTTAATTGCCGTCACTGAAGTTGTGCCGAGTTCAATAGACAACTCTTTCTAATTAAGTGCAAACTTTCAGATTCTAAATAAAACCACATCTTGACTTTGCCTTTCTCCTATCTTAGCATCTATAATTGACTTGCACAAAACAAGTGCTGGATGAAAACCCATGGCTATGTCTGACTCCTTCAGCATAACTCCAGGGACCTTCCTACCTTAAGCAGGTCTGTGTTTACTGACGTTTACACTGATAAACAACAAGGCAAAAGAAGCAGTCATGCCTTTACCTCTGGTTGGGATCATTCATTCCAGTACCTCCTTACCTGATATCCTTCACCCTTAGACACCCATATCCTCTACTCCGTACCTCTGCAGCCCACTTTCAGAAGGCCATGTGCCTGGCAGCGCTAAGGGACATTTTGCCTTAAAAACTTGTAGAGTTGTGTCTACTCCATGTGGCATTTATTAATCTTTTAGCTTTCACACAGAAGATTATTGGAATTAAAAGCTACTTGCGCTGTCACAGGTGAGAAAGCACCACTTGGCATATGGACATATATTTATGAGGCTAGGATATGCAGTTGCCTTGAACCTCTTTCCTATTAGCCATATAATTGCCCTTGGTTTTGAGCTTGAGTGTATCTGCTTAGTGCTATGTTGTTTTTTTATGAAATTAACATCCTCATCCATCTCCTAGTGAGGTATTTCCTTGCAGAGCACTGAAAATCAAGAAATTCCTAAGATATATTGTTCATACTCAGTATGAAGAGTTCACCCTTAGCAGGCTGCCATCTGACCCATTGGTGCAATAGGCAGTGGGTAAAAAAAGTTGTACTCAAAGTGTCGTTGCTTTTAGGGCAAAAATGAGATTGTGATTAAGTGGATGTTCTACAGTGCAGATTCAGGGTGAGGTCAGTTCCTAGAAGCTTGTTAACACGTAGCAGAAGCAGGACTTCAGCTGTCTGTAATCTTTTTTAGCTTTGCCAAAATCAGGACAATTCAGAGAGATAAAATGTGAAAGTCTGGGCTGCATTTAGTAAATAAAAAGTGACCCTAGAGGAAGTCAAAGTAAACCAGAATAACACTGCAATCTTTCAGTTACCTGCACCATCTCACAACATTAATCCTGGGGGCTGAATGCCAGCTCTGCATGCTGTGAAGATATTTCCCTGTTGAATTAGTGTCAAATGCTGCTCCTAATGCCAGTGTATGAACAAACACCCATTCTCACCAATGTAAAGTCATAGTGAAAGTTACATGAGATGGCAAAGTTTTAGGATGCATTTTGTTCTGGATTCATATTTGGAAATAGTTTTAAAAGAAAAGTGGCTCAGAATTTTGTTACAAAGCCTATTTTATGAGGAATTGAGCGCTACATATTGTGTGCTGTGCATTAACTCTCTGCTTTGCAAGCTCCAAAAAAACAACTTTTTTGAGACATTTGACAAGATATTTGTAGAAATGCAAATTTAAAACATGTCCAACATTGTGGGTTTGTGTTATCCTTCATTGTTCTTTTTGTTCTCATCATTAAACGAAAGAAATTATAGGTGTCAGGGTAGAGGGATGTCAGGTTCCTTTTAAAACTTTATTTTCTTTTCCCTAATTGTGGAAAAAGAAAAATGAAAAAGAGAAAAAGCCAGACTGCCTTTTGTTCTGTGTTGCAGAGTGAAAGGAAGAGAGAACAAGGGAGAAGATTACATAGATTTCAAAATTCAAGGTGTAAAATGCTCATCTTGAGGAAAACCTTGAGAAGAATGGAAAAATGAAAGAAAACCAAAACACTTTTGCAGAGAAAATAACGTTATTTATCAAGGTGAAAAGAGAACGAAAATGTTTTCATCCAGAGGATATGAATTGGAAGGGACTTCAGAAATCAGGCACAGTTCACGCCAGCACTCAGAAATGGGCTCCTTCACTGTACATGCTGGTGTACCCATCACTGGGAGAGCTGGGTTGCTGTGGGTGTTGTGGGTATCCTCTACCTGTAGCCTTTCTGCTGATGAACACAAGCCTTGCAGCCTTCCCCATAAACACAGAATGTCTTTGTTAATGGTCCTGGTGGGAAGGCTGTTTTGCTGTGTGGGGATGCTGCCCTAACGCTCACAACAAGGAATGCCCAAGCACCTTGGTGCTGCCCAGGCAACCCTCTCCCAGGGCCACTGCAGCTTCTTTTCTCTTCTATTTCTGTGTGCTTCCCAGTTCGAGTGAGGGCTTTGGCGTAGCGGAGAAGATCGTGCTGCTCACCTTCATCTCCGCCGTTATACTGATGGCCATCCTGGGGAACCTGCTGGTGATGGTGGCCGTCTGCCGGGACAGGCAGCTCAGGTGAGCCCACCCGGCCAGGGGAAAAAGCCCATCTAACAGGACCCATGTCCACAGCTGAGGGCATAAACTGTCATGACAAGGGGTATCTTTGTCCATGCGTTGCACAACTGCGATGTCGGGCCCACACTGCCTCAGTGCATCCCCATTCAGATTTGCACTGGGGTTGTAGAATCGTTTTAGTATCCTTCCTCTACATTTTTAGCACTCTCAATGTAAAGAAGCCAGATAGATCAGTGAAAAACAGAGCTAACTGCTTGGAAAAGCATCTTGGCCTCTATCCCTTTTCCATCTCAGTTTTCCTAATAAGTCCATCAGAAAGCCATGCAGACCAAGGTCCTGTGGCCATTGTGCTGCGCTGCTGCAGCTTGGCAAAATGCTGCCCATGATTTTGGAGGGGGGAGTGTTTTCACATGCACAACTCCTGCCTCGATGCTTTGCTGCTACCCTGGGAGTTGTCAGACCAGCCTCAGGAGCAGAGTGAGATATTCAAGAACCTCTATTCATATTCTGCGTGGGTTTTTTAATGGATTTAATTCTATTTTATTGTTATGATTTAAAAAGTACTCTTCAAGTTAAAATTACAGCTTCAGTCTAGATTCTTCTCAGCACTTTCTGGAAGGATTTTCTCAATTTACAAGTTGAAATAAAGTTACCCTCCTCCACCCCAAACTCTCCAGTGCAAGCTGTGAGGCTGAGCCACATGCAGAGGCCTGTGAGCATCTATTTGCCTCTTTTGTGTAAGCAGAAAGATGTGTTTATGCAGGGAGCATGGTGGATATTAAGCTATAAAACCCAGGAACAAGCCAGCAGTGACCATTAAAATGAGGAGTACATAAGAAAGAACCATTTTAGTGTGATTAAGTGAATTAGATCCAAACAAGAGCTTAAATCTCTGTCCACATAAAGGATGCTGCACTGAAACTATTCTACACCCTAATTTTGTAATCTATCTTGCAGGAAAATCAAAACCAATTATTTCATTGTTTCCCTTGCCTTTGCGGACCTGCTGGTGTCAGTGCTGGTGATGCCATTTGGAGCTATTGAGTTGGTTCAGGACAACTGGATCTATGGGGAGATGTTCTGCCTGGTCCGGACATCCCTCGATGTCCTGCTCACCACAGCATCAATCCTGCACCTCTGCTGTATTTCACTGGACAGGTATGAACAGTACAGCATAAAGAATAATTATAGTTGCTTTAAGCATTTTCAGTGTTGTTGCTCGTCAGCAGTAGCCAAAGGGAAATATGAATCTGCTGGGAACTGTAGAGCAATAAATCTCTCTCAGGAGCTGATTTTGGCAAGATGTCTCTGAATCCTCATGAGCATAGAAAAACTTAAAAAGAATGAGATTTATATTGATAGAGGAAGCCAGGTTCTCCACTGCTTCGCAGCACAGTTCTGTTTGCATTAATCACCAGACGTGGCACATTCTGATTTAAAGGAAAGACACTTTAAAGATGGATCCAAAGGCAAGTCCAGTGTGTTGTGCATAGGATGCTGTTTTAGCAGGGGTATTGCTCTCCATTACAACATCAGGTGCTGCTCGCTGCCAGGTCCTGTGGGCAAGGCTTGGCTGGTGCATGGCTTCATGTGTTGTGCTGAGCCCTGTCTTCCCAGGGTCAAACCCATGAAATTATCTTTCTCTCTCTTGTCAAAAGAATACTTGACACATCTTCCAAATGCTATCAGAACTGCTCTTCCTGCTGCTAGCAGCCATTCAGGCAGACAAAACCCAGTATTACTAAATGACACTGTGACATATATTACTATATTATATGGAGAAAGAGCAAAAGGAACACACGCAAACCCCCACCCCAAATTTTATGGGCTATTTTTCTAAGGCATCCATTTGTGCATCATCTCCACTAGTAAAGGCTAGCAAGGGCAGTAAAGCTGGTGAAAAATGTGTATGGCTCTGTGGAAAATACTGAAAACTTCCTTTACTTTAAAACTTTTATTGCAAAATTTGGATGAAGCTGAAGTCTTAAACAATTTATGGCAAACAATTCAGGTTTGCTGTTGTTTGCAGCTTTTCAAGGTAAATAGCAGAACTTACCATATAGAATAGCAAGAGTTTTCACAAGATAAATACTTAGAATAAAACATTTTGACTGGCTATTCTAATAAGCAATATTTAGAGCTTTCATTTGAGTTGTGTGCCGAGATTTCAATACCTTTAAAAATACTATTACTTATTATTACTAATATGGGCAAAATAGCCATAATCATTCTCATCGTCACGACAACTAATATTTAGATAGCGTCTTTCATCCAAAGAGTCTGTACACAGCCAGACTTCAAAAGGTACTTAATGAACTTCTCCACAGCATGCATTTGTTGTAGGACAGAGGGGCACTGCACAGGCAGTGTTGCATCCAGAGAGAAGCTGATGTGCAATAGCTACAGTGTGTTTCCTATCTGAAAGTTTAGATGGCTGTAATGCAGATAGATGAAGTTCATTATCTCAAAGACATTCCCACTTCGTGCCAGTTACCAGTAAAGCAGATGTTAGGCACTGCGCTCTGTATGTGGCCTTGTTACATGAAACCTTGGAGTTTGATTCTCCAGGCTCTTAATTAAAGAGGGGGCTGTGTAGAGAAGGGGATGTGAAGATCGTGATCTCTGACACCTGCAGGGATGAGAAACCTCCCATGTGGGGTGCACAGAAGGAAAACTCCCCCCTTTCTTCTGCCTGTGCTACCCTCTTGCAGAGCCCTGCCATGCCATGAGCTCTTTCTCCTGCTGCCTGTCGCCATTGGTCCCCATGCCCTTGGGACAGCCTTGTCAGGGTGTGGTGAAGGGGTTGGAGACAGTCTTGGTTCTAGGGATGTTGAAATTCATGGCTTAGAGAGGATTACAGCTCTACTCTTCCTTCTATGGTCTCTTATTCTCTGCCTAGGGAGTCCTGAATTCTCTCTGTCAGATGCAGAACTCCGTAGCAATGGGTGAGCATCGCTGCCTGTGGATTTCTGCCTGCAGTAACACATAGATGGTTCCCCTTCGTTTGGAGGGAGGGAAATGGGGAGATGAGTCTGGAGACCCCCACACTATTCTCCCATCCCAGGATGATACTTTAATGAGTAGAATACTACAAGGAAGAAGGGAATGGCTGTCTTGAAAGAAAGCAGGAGCTGTAACTATGCTTTGGAGGAAACTAAATCTCTAAGCTTATTCTACATGTCTTCTGTGGAGGTTTTGGGAAGGTGCAGCCCCTCCTGCACTGGCATCTGAGAATGGTGGGCACTGCACTTGAATGAGTCCCATATCAGCATCATTCCATTTAAATGCTTGGCCTTCTTCGGCTTTTAAAGATTTCTGTTTGACAAGTGTGTATTTGAACCTGTTACTTCCTATCTCCTATAAGCATTGCGCCTATTTCTTCAGGAATAAAGTGATTCTTTAAAATAGAATGAAAAATTGACACACTGGCTAAAAAGACAAACCACAAACCCACCAATCCTAGTGAGTTATCAACCAAAATGATCAGGGAAAATAAGTGTTTAGGGCTCTGAATTTGAAGGTCCCCTTAAAAATGCGCTGACAGAGAGAAGTCCCCCAATATTTGCCATGCCCTCCATATTGGCTATGGTAGACCAAGCAGCAGTCAAAATGCTTGAAAAGAAGCTGAGGATGAATTCATTAATGAGTGCTGGGTGTGCTGAAAGCCTCTACACATTGAGGGGTGAGGGAGCAGAGCTGCCTGGGATACAGAAGCACTGCGGCAATCTCTGTCAGCTGACAAACCTGAAAAGTGCCAGTTGTCAGGGAATTACTTCAGGACACATAAATGCTCTTTCTCTTTTCCACATGTTTACCATACATGTGCTGTTCTTTGCTGTCAGACAAGGTTCTCCATGCTGGTGGCTGGGTGCAGACATGGGTAATTACCACAGCCTTTATTGGTTGCTTGCTGCTTTCATGCTGAAGAACAACACCTCTGCAGACTAGCTGCTGAGCTGATCTAAACTTTAGGTAATCCTCTGGTACATTGTTTTTCTTATTTCTCTTCTCAAAATGGCTTTGTTGAGTGCTTGTCAGAGTAATGACCACCACACAATACCATTAGCAGAGCACTAACAGCAGCATCCTTGAGACAAACTGCTTCTTTCTAAAGCACTTGAATTTGCCATAGAAAGCTTTCTCTACCATCTAAACTCTGCAGGGCATATATACCTCTCCCAGTTGTTGGTCTTGCCGTAGAAGTTAATCTTTGCCACTGATATAAAAAGAGCCAGGTTTTCATCTTGCATGTTTCAAAAGATGTATTTCTTCTCCCAGTACAAGAAGGCACAATTATGTCCGTGTTTGCTGATAATGACTGTCAGCTGAGAGAGAAAGCCCAAGATCTCTCTGTCTCATGTAGAGGGAAGAACCTCAAGTCAGCTGCGTGGCTTTCATCCTTCTCTGTATGTATCTGACCGAGTGCTAAGGCTGCTGGTTTCTCCCATAACCCCATGTCAAGTTCTAACTACTCACCATGGTGCTTGAGACAGACCAAGGTGCCTCCTGTAGCACTGTCTGGCTCTCCTGAACTGCTGTGAATGAAGCTCTTATGAAGGTGGGTCATTCCCGAGTCATCTTCCTCTCTTAAACCTGTATTTCTTCCTCTTATTGATTGACTAATTGCCATGATTTTCAAAATGCAACTTAGCCATGGCCTACTTTTGTCCTCCTGAAGTTTAACATCCACCTGGACATCGTTCTTGAGCACAAAAAGAGTCCTAACTTGACCAGGAATTTCTATGCTAATTCATGAGATCTTTCACGTCTCAAAGTCTATTAGAAAGAGTTTCTTCCTGAATTCTTTGACAATTTTTGGTTGGTTTAGGGTTGGTTTTTCCCACAGTGAGAGCTAACTCTCAAACAGTGTTCAGGGGACAGAGTAGGTGAGTAGGTGGTGGATGGCCCTAAGAAGATCAGGACAGGTAGATGAATGCCTGGGTTTCTGTGCGGGGAAGGATGACTCAGCCCACCCTTGATGTGTTTTTTATCTCCACAGCATTACTGAGTCTGGCAGCTGGATTGGAGCAGTACTGACAGCACTTCTTCCTTCATAGTGCTTTATTTAATTATTGCTAGCTGTTGCCCTTGTGCTCATTCAGACTCTATGGGTGTATGCTTCTAGCTGTGTTTTTCTGTGATTCATGTATTTCCTGCCTTCTGTTTGATTTTAGGGCATACAACTGTGTTGGGGTTTTCTTAAAGAAAACTTAGTGGTTAGTCTATGCTCAGGACTCAGTTTAGAAAGTCATTCTCTTCAACAATTTCAGAAAGTGTTGTTTGAAAAAGCAAAGTGCTTCATCTGAAAAAGTGTTTTTCCAAGGTATCAGAGATGTCTCAGGGCTCACTGAGCTGCTCTCAGTGGGTTATGCTTTTTTATCATCTCTTTGGTATTATGTAAATGAAACATTTAACATTGACTTATTTATTGTACTTTTTAACCATACATATCCACTCTTTGTGCCTATGCAATAAAAATAATTGCACTGCACATAAACAGACCAATAAGCTGTGATAGTCTCCAAATATAGTTAACCTGTCAGGAAAGACAATATTCTTCTCCAATATTTGCAGTACACTTTGCAATACAATTACTTCTCAAAGTCTTAGGGAAAAACAAAACCAAACCAAAAAAAAAAAAACCAATTCAAAGCAAAACAGAGAAACAGGTCCTAAATGTCTGTGTCCTTGGGGTTAGATGAACGTCTGGCAGCTCTGCTCTTCATGCAGCCAAGGCGTCTTGCACCCTTTCTCTGCTTCCTCCAGCTCTCCTGATGTCCCAGCCTGTGAAGTCTCCATCTCTGCTCAGCACCAGGTACATTGTTTGCCTGGCATGTTTGAAACATTTGCAGATTTGATATGTAACACACAGCAAACCAGACCGAACTGTGTGTTTGCAATGCTGATCTTACTGGAATTCAAACATACCACATAATCGCTGCTAAATAGAGGCTAAAGCAAAGCAGATGTATCCAAAGAGTGTTGGAGCACCAGAGTGACAGATGCTTGTTGCACCATTTGCAAACATTAATTAACATTAACGTACTGTTCAGACACCAAATTAGCACAATCCCTTGAAAGAGATGATGTTTTAGAGACTCACAAACCCTGGTGCTCTGCAGCGGCAGTCAGTCTGGGTGGAGAAGAAGCCCTCTCCCTGTCCAGGGTGGGAGGGAGCACAGTGTGAGAGCACATGCAGAGGGTACCAGAGGAGTGCCAAGCTTTAAGTGGTAGCAGGAGAAATGAGGTTTAAGTTGTGGCTGTCTCTGCTGCTTCCTGCTCCCAGTGCTGCACCACATCACTCTCGGTGCTCATCTCTTCTGCATGGCCTTAGGGATGGTGCAGCCAAGGCACGGGGGGTTGACTGGCTTGCCAAGGGGTGCCTGGACCATGGTAGGGCTCAAGGTCAGAAGCATGATGTCTTTCTCAAGGATGGAGAAAAAGGAGCTATGCCCAGCAGTGTTCTGCAAAACAACTGGCCAGGGTTGGGAAGAGGTTGTTAGTGGGGAGACTTATTAAGTTACAGGTTAGGCTGTCAGTAAGTAATGATTAGGCAGTTGGCAATCTGATCAGATGACACAAATTCCAGCTGTGGTTTTGTATCGGGCCACAAATGCCCTGTGCCCTTTTCAGCTGGAAAGATACCTGATCTCATACAGCTCTCGGGTGCTTAAGTGGAGGAACAGAGAGGCAGCATGGGAAGGGGCTGAGCAAGGGCAAATGCAGCCAGTCCGTGAGGGCGCTGTGAGATACAACACGTAACTGTGGAGTTATTCATTCGGCACTCAGCCTGGTGAGAAAACTGACATGAGATTTGCAGGATTCGGGTCCGAGGGCATTAAGAAAAATAATGGAGCAGATGGCCCTGGCACAACCTTAGGGATGCACTGTCGTTTGTTAATCTTTACAAACCCTCGAGAAATACAGTAATGTATTTTGCCACTGTTGCTGCCAATAACCCTCAACACACAGCGACCCACACGGGGACCATGAGGGAGTCCTCTATCTCCATTTGGCAACATACGTTTGTTTGTATTACTAGCTAAATTTATCCAGTCCCAATTAACTGTTCTCTTTAGCATTCTTTTCAGTGTAATTATCGCAACACCAGCAGGCCGTTGTTTTTCTTATAAGAATTTAATTTCTTTAGATATAATCATTTTAGGGCTATTTTGTTTCTGGACCAGTGATGCACAATTTTGTTTTATTTGGCGCAGGCAGAGACCGTAGTTTATTTGCTCAGTGGGAAAAAGAAGAGGAAGAGCTGTTCTCTCCAAAAAAACGTAACAATGTGATTATACAGCGGCCAGAATCTGGCTTCACTGATATATCAGCAAAGCCAGTAGGGCTGGTTTGATTTCACACAGGCACAATGACTAGAGATCCTAGCTCCTTAGACTTCATCACTTGGTCAGAGTTCAGCTGAAGATTCTGGCCCAGTCTGGATTCACTGAGGAAGAGGAGCAGCGTGCAGAACCATGCTCAGATCTGGATTTTTAGAGTGCCTCAGGGTAGAATTCCAAAAAGACAAAGGGGATTTTCCAGCCTAGCACACTCCATATATATATATATTGTGTGCCATGAGGAGGAATCTCTTCTGAAATAAATGTCCCTGTTTGCTGCAAGAGTTTTCTATCAGTGCGGTTCAGCATCCTCAGCATCTGAGCTGTCTGTGTGGGATAGCCCCTGGAGCTCCTCTGCCAGGTTCAGCCTCCTCCTGGCTGGTGGGTTAAGCTGCCGGTGGTGGCAGCTGCTGGAGCCTGTCCGTCTGCTGCTTCTGTGGCCTCTCTTTCCTTAGGAACTCACAAACAGAACATTCCCACCTTGGTGTGTAAAGCATGGTTGGTGCAGAGCCTGTATGGCCATGGTTGTTGCACCCTGACTTTGGGGTAGAATTGGTAGCACCCACAGTTTTTAGCTGGGTTTTTTATAGATTATTTAAGGGGGATAAAAAATTGACTATTCAGTAAATTTTCCTTGTCTGATTTTGGCCCCAGTGATGACAAAGCATATGGTATATATATAACTGTATACATGCACGCAACACCAAATGGTTTTAAATGTGGGACACCCACGGAACCAGTCTGTTTAGTAAAGGTGGGTGTGTATTTATCTGTCTATGCTCTCTAAGGAGCTTCTTGCAGGGTAGTATTTACACATTCAAACAAAGTTGTATTGCAAACCAGGGAGATGATTTAATTTTTCTCCAAGGGCAAGGAATTTATCTAATGCAGCTAAGTAATTACATTTCTATAATGCCAGAAGGCAAGGAAAGAACAGAGGTGTGGTTAGGGCATCACTGATCCTGACGTAGAAGCTGAGAACTCCACCACTGCTTTCTAGAGATGTACCCAGGGCAGCTTTTCTGCTACCGTGTGCTCGAGGAGGCACTTGGATGTCCAGGCTGATGGATGGCCGGGTGTGCTAGCTGTTGGATCATTACTCGCTTCTCTTTAACCACAGAAACTGGGGTGTGTTAATGTTGTTGTCCCGGGTGGTTATCTAGATTATTGGACCTTTGATTTCAGTCTTGACCACAGATACTAGTCACAAATGGAGTCTCATAGTGTTGGTGCTTGATGATTATGCAGTCAGTAACTATCACAAATAGCTGTCTTTGCCATGGACCGCAGCTACAATACGCTGATGTCAGATCTAGCCACCAGTGTGTTGAAATGCAGTGCTGTTTCTCAGTCTCAGTCTTCCCTTTCTTGTCTACAAGAACCTAGAATCTGTACACTTGTAATAACTACAGGTGGTATTGCTTAAAAGTTAACGTGCTTTTCAAGACTTATTTTTCCTGGAGGATGGTACAAGGACCTGGAGGATGGTGCCATACCTGCAGGGGATGGTACAAGGATCATGCATGCCATGTGTGTGCATATAGTGTGGGATTTTTTCATACAGGCAAAATGGCAACAACACCCATAGTTTACAACACTTATATTTCCACAAAAGCTTTGGGCCAACACAGCAGATTCAGCATTCAGTTGTACAAAGCAAGAATATAACTGAAGTTCATTTTCTGTCTATTTTCTGTTTGGCTTCACAGCTTTCCTCTAATCTGCCATCTCCTGTCTTCACATATATGCAAGTTTAACATTAGGCAAGCTGTCCATGATCCTGCTGCCGAGGAATGTGATATGATGCCTTCTCTACCCAAAGTGCTGAAGGCTGTTAGGTACAAATGTGTTGCTGATGTACAGTTCATCAGACATTTCTATCTGCTTTCTGGTTTTATGTTTAGCACTGACTGTAAAGAGCAGCTAGCCGGCAGGCAAAGTGCCAGTCCTGTTGGGAAAGGATAAGGTATTTTTCTCTTAAAGCTCATGGATATTGCTTGTGTGAGTGACTGGGGCAGCTCCAACTGATGATGTGTGTAGGAATAAGGAGGAAGTTGTCCCACAGACTGGAGTACTGGTCACTGAAGCCTGAGCATTTCTTATAGCTCTTGTGAATGTAATAGAGGTGCATTGGTATCTCCTTGGAGATGCCGGGAGAGTGCTTATAATATGACAGGTCCACTTCTGGGAATTGATCCACTTGACACAAATTGGTCTCCCACATCAGTGGAAATTCCACTGGGTGACCAGGGAACACCTCATTCCTGTTCCTTGAGACAGAATCTGTCCACTGCACTGTTTCATAGAGCCAAGGTCACAAATCCTCAGTAGCCAGACATACCTGCAGCAGCAATAAGGGCCATAAGTAAGGCCATAGGAGCGATGGATTTCTTCTTTTGAGCCATCTGTAAAATGTCAGCATTTGAGTCATTCATGTGGTAAATGCCTGATATGGGGAAGTAGAAGTATTATAATAACCTTTGCTTTATGGAGCTACTAGGAAGTTCTACAGCTCCAGGAAGAGCTTCTTTGTATTTCCCCTTCAGCAAAGAATGTCAGAGCAGAGGTGGAGAAGAGGATGTATTCTGGCTTATCTGCTCTGCTGTAAGAAACAGGGAAGTTAACATTTTCAGGGAACTGCAGAAACACAGTCTTGACTGATAATAGTAAGAATTAATATTTAATTAAACTTGGACATCGTATTAATCATGTGTGTATATTGCACCTTATATTCATCCATCACACTGTCATACCAGTACATAATAAATAGTCTTTATGAGCACAAGAAAACAGCTTTAGCTTGAAAGAAAGCAGAAACGTAGAATAAAAAATGTCTTTATTTCAGCTTTTGACTAAAACTACTGATAATCTTAGTGACATAATTACTTTTCTCTCAGTAAATAAACAGCTGCTTAAATGCCCAAACCATCACATACATCAAATCATCAGCTACTACAAAAATTGGTGTGACTTCAGTGATTTCAGTTAGCAGACACAGATTTCTGTCATCTGACTCCTGGGGCCGTGGAATGGAAATCCTGCTGAGCTATGGAAGAATGGATGGTGTGCTTCCCTGCCTCCCTCAGCAAAATTGTCACCCACACTCCAATTGTGGAACCTTGTTACCCATAACAGTGTAGGGCAGCAGGAACCCAGTTCGACTTCTGAACACAAGGGAAGTCATGGTAGCAGCAGTTAGCAAAAAATCTATCTATATAATCTTTTGACATGTAAGTGGAGGAAAATTGCTGCTGAATCACTGGGAGGGAAGAAATATGAGAGCTAAAGATGTCATTTTTGTAGGCATAATTTTTACTCTAATGGCCTTTAATAGCGTGTACAAGTCAGTCTAATGCTGTCAGCTGCAGCAGAGATAGAGGTATAGAAATGTAATAACTCAAACTGCTTGGAAGAATTGTTTTCCTGCTGTAGTTAATTAGCAATGTGTCGTGGTTTTCCTTTTCTGTTAGCTAATTCAACTTTTGAAATCGTAGCTGATGTCTTGGCTGTTCTTTCCCATTTATTTATTGAATTTCTTCTTTTGCTCTTTCTGCAAATAAGTGTAGTCTTGTGACTTGAGTAACTTGCCACCAGTCACCTTACAGCACTCCTTTGATGTCCAGCACTGGGTAGCACTTCGCATTAGGTATCTCTCTGACAGTAAACAATTAATTATGCCAGCTCTATCTCCATTGTGTTTAGTGTCAGAACAACAGTTGCATGTAGTGCCAAGAGAAGCACCATTTGTCCTAATAAGCACTCAAAAACATTACGGAAAGTACCTGTTTGAATTCAAAGGTCAGTTTATTTCCTGGGGAAAGGAAATCTGGAGGGCAGGGGGAAGTCCAAATGCAATAAGCTGTAGCAACGCAGGACAAGGTTATTCAAACACACTGTGGCTGTCATGAAGAGGTCATTATCCTAGGGACAAAGGAAATATTTATTCTATCCTCTTAAATCATTCAGATACTGAAATCTGACCATGATGGTCCTCATTGTTTGATAGACTCAGAAAAATGTAGGTTGGAAAGGCCTTTGAAGGTGTCTGATCTATCCTTCCTCTTAAAACAGCCAGACTTTAATCTATTTTCCTTTAATTTGGACACTCAGGGCCTTACCCAGTAGAGTTTTGCATATCTTTGAGGCTGGATACCATTGCTTTCTCAACTCATGATCCAATGAAAGCATGCTCCTGTTCCCATAAATTATTCAGCTTCTCCTCTTCCCTCGTGGAAGGAATGTGAGGGCCATGTTAGTGGGGACCCGAATCAGACCCCACTGACTGCCATGGCTCTTCATGTGAGCTCCACAAGAGGAACGCTTCACCCAGTGCTCTAAAACAACAGTTACTGTCAAATGCAATATTTCTTTGAAGGTGAAACTTTTCAGAGGAACAGGCTGATTTTCATGCACACACGAAACCAGAAGGGAATGTAGAAAAGATGAAATTGAAATAGTTGAATGCTTCTTTCAACGTTTTTCCCCTGTGACATTTTGAATCTTATTTCAGAGAGGTTTTAAAAAAAAATGTTTTCTTTTGACACTTTGATATTATTTCAGCCCTTTGTGTGGAATATATCAACTGATTTTATCAAAATAAAGTCATTCAGTTGATTCCACATGTCAAAAAACAAAAAGTCTTTAAAATTTTGGAAATTCATATATTCTTTGCCTGTTTAGCACAAAACCTCTGGTTCCCACTCAGACCTTGATGAAGTAAATTAAGGACTTCAAGGTCATCTCTCTAATGCATACACATAAACTGTGTATATGTGTGTTTTCACATATGTCATATTTTAATGTGCTGCTGGCACTTAGAAAACCTCATGAGCATCTCCTCAGGCTAGTGGTCCTGCTTTAGTGTGTTTCCTAATTTGATGTCTCTAATTCATGATTCTGCTGGCCTCATAAAACAGCAGTGAGGCTCTCTCTACATACACATTGTACCTTGATGTTGAGGCTTGACTCAGAACCATCTCTGACAGAGATAATTCATTCCTTTTATAGTTACCGAAAATGTGGTCACATCTTCAATGCAGTGCTCATATCCTACAGGGCTCCATGTTGCATAACTTCTGTGCTTGTCAAATCTGGAAGCTGCATCTACTAGATAATCATTATTCATTCAGTAAGAAAATGTATTCATCAGGCACATAGCTGAATGATATGTTCAGTTATTTAACAGACCTTAGAATTTATGGGCACTTCCTATGTCTCAGGACCCCAGTTCTCTGACACAGTTCTGGGGACACCAGTACTGCCCTGTTTCTACAAAGCATGCTGAAATCCCAAACTCTGAAGATCAAAAATATAATCATGAGGAGCCCGAGTTCCTGACTGTCAGGTCAGGACCACCAAAAAGCTGCAATGGACGATGTGGTTGCTCATCTGCTAAACTTATGGGCATAAGCTAATTTCAGAGCAATTAGGTTTCCAGTTTTAGGTTTGATATAACTTCCTGATGTAGACATCTGCTAGCAAGTGGGTAGCCCAGGCACCAAACAAACAGAAGAGCTGATCTATTATCTCTTTGCGAAGGCATTTTTGGTTCATGGCTAGTTGTTATATTGAGAGCGGGGACCTGTGGTACTATGAGTATATTGGATATTTCAGGAGGAGAAAAGCGTGTGCAGGGCACATCCCCTTGATAGTGAAAAGACTAGAAGCCCCATTTGCCCTGTCTTTGTGGCAGAAGGTTAGAGTCCAGCCAGATAAGAGGCAGATTTCTGGGAGGTGGAAATGGAGCTTGGTTATGGAAAAACACACTGTATTTCACTGACATTTTCACAGCTTTGAAACACTTTTCTAATCTGCAGTAACAGCTTTTGCAGTCTTGTCAAAATAAATGTCCGTTGCAGTTAGGAAAACCCCAACATTTACTCACTTATGGCTAAATGGGAGGAAGGTGTTCTCATTCATCACAGTAAGGAGGGTGCAGACAGCTTTGTGACTAACTGCAGAGGAAGAGGAGGGATGAATATGAGGTCACTCCCTTGCTCTACGACCTCAGACAAACCACAGCATTGATCTGTGCCTCATTTTCCCTAGCTGGAAAACAGAAAATGCTAGCTTTCCTTTGTAAGGCACTCTGAAACCCTATTTATTCCTGCTGTGAAAATATCCTGAGCATCTTGTGTAAGGCTGTCAGTGGAAGCCGGCTACAGGCTCATTTTTATTCTATTTTGAAAAGCAGGAGAAATGACCTGGAGAAAGTGCTTTACAGTTTTATTTTTAGAAGACATGGACATCTCCATTGATGACTGCTGTTCTCACTTTTCTCCTTGCAGGTACTATGCTATCTGCTGCCAGCCTCTGGTTTACAGGAACAAGATGACTCCATTGCGCATTGCTGTAATGCTTGGAGGGTGCTGGGTAATCCCGACATTTATTTCTTTCCTCCCTATCATGCAAGGTTGGAATAGCATTGGCATCATTGATCTGGTGAGTAGCTAAGGGGGAACACCAACCTGGTATCAAATATACTTGGTGCTGTACATTCTTCTTTAAAAAGATATATTCAGAGAAAGGAAGGCAAGAGCGGCTGAAGGAGAAACTTCACGTTAGTGATGCAGAGGGGCTGCTGAATTTCTGGAGGATGTCTTTAAGGGGGTTTGAAATGACTCTGTCCTGGGAGGATTGATACAAAGACAGCGGTGGCTCTGGGAGAGGATTTTACTCACATCTACTAATCAGTTCAGTGAGTAGTCCTTTGAAAATATGTCAAGCCCCAGCTGGCTCCTGATGGGCACCTCAGGGGTTCTTAGTTCCCCTTGACCTTGTTGCCACGCTAGTGATGTTTGGCGAGCCAGGAAACCCAGACTTCACCAGAAGGGACAACATTTTGGGCCAATTCTATCAATATCCCCTGTCCTGGTGTGAGCCTAGGAGGGGAGAAGGTAAAGTTCCCCCTGTGCAAGTCATTTCAGCAGGAATCAGTTTTCCCTGCTGCAGTCTGGCTTCGCATGCAGGATCCCATCTACAGGGGAAGGAATTAAGAGCTGCAAATGTGCTCTCCTTCCAGTGTAGAGATGCAGGAATTAAAAATGGCAAACTGTGAAAACACCTTGTTTAGAAGAGCTTGTTTAAAGAGAT
The DNA here is from genome assembly GCA_032466535.1 of Forpus xanthops. Taxonomy (NCBI): domain Eukaryota; kingdom Metazoa; phylum Chordata; class Aves; order Psittaciformes; family Psittacidae; genus Forpus; species Forpus xanthops. The sequence continues at coordinate 62,974 of JASSUY010034997.1, read as the reverse complement.
GTGGCATCCTCTATGCCAAGTCTTAGCCAATGCTCTTTGGCTCATGGAGAACAACAGCTGCAAGCTGCCAAGCTTCTAGACAAGGTGATAAAGCCAAAATCGATCACCTTCAGGACATGCATGCGTACAAGTCAATGGTGAGATCTCAGATGATGGACTCAATCTGCAGACTTCTCCCTCTCAGGCTACTGCCACCAGCCTTGTTCCTGAGAAGTTCCATGTCATCCCTAGCCTGGAGCTGCCCTCCAATTGCTGCAGCCTGGTCCCTTTCCTGTCCATCCGGTCCTTTCCTAATACCCTTGTGGGACTTGGCTGGGTGAAACTTGTGCATCTGTGGTGTAAAAGCACACCCTGAACAGAGCGGTGAGCACTGCAGGAAAACATGACAGAAAGTGAAGTTACTCCCCTTTGTTGTGTCTGAACTGGGGAGTTACACTGGTTTTCACTGGCCAGGTTGAGGCATGCTCTACAATGCTGGAGCTACAGTATGGACTGGTCCAGAAGACCCAAGGGCCTGAAGTACCACAGAGCCCACAGTGTGAGCACAGGCAGGAGAGGCAGCAGTGGGTAAGGCAGGTAGTGTGGATGAGAGAGGGGGGGAGTCGATAGTACCAAAAACTGATGATGAGGTCTCCTAGGAAACAGGCTGCTGGTATCTGAGAAGAGCTGAACTTCTTTCCTTCTTCTTTGTCTTTGTCCTTCCTGCTCCTGTCCCAGATTCAGCAAAGGCAGTTCAACAAGGCTTCCAACTCCACCTACTGCATATTCATGGTCAACAAGCCATACGCCATTACCTGCTCTGTGGTGGCCTTCTACTTTCCCTTCCTCCTGATGGTGCTGGCTTACTACCGCATCTACATCACAGCCAGGGAGCACGCCCGGCAGATCCGGGTGCTGCAGCGTGCGGGGGCGACCACCGATGGCCGGCAGCACCACCCGGACCAGCACAGCACACACCGCATGAAGACTGAGACCAAAGCTGCCAAGACCCTGTGCATCATCATGGGGTGCTTCTGCCTGTGCTGGGCCCCCTTCTTTATCACAAACATAGTGGACCCTTTCATAAACTACACCGTGCCAGGGAAGCTGTGGACGGCTTTCCTATGGCTGGGCTACATCAATTCAGGGTTGAACCCTTTCCTCTACGCCTTCCTGAACAAGTCTTTCAGACGTGCCTTCCTCATCATCCTGTGCTGTGGTGATGAGCGATACAGAAGGCCTTCCATCTTGGGGCAGACAGTCCCGTGTTCCACCACTACAATAAATGGATCGACTCATGTACTAAGGTGAGTGTTTCTCGGATGCTGTAAATGCCTGCAGACACAAGAAAGTGTACCTCTCTAGAGTTATTGTAAAGGATTGGTTTCACTTTGCATTTGAAATATCTGATTGATTAAATGTTTAAAAAGGGAAAGGGGCAAGATAAACAACCAAAAATACTTAGGGTGCTTGGACAACCTAGTTTTATAGATGACAGGTATGTGTTGGCATGCACACTTTCTCCAAAGGTGTGTTCAGGGAAGAATAGAGTACAGAAGGTGTGTATGCATTTTGGCAAGCCCTGCTGTCTGTTCTGGGGGGAACAACTTGACCCCATGGGAGCACCTTGGGGATGCTGCCTACTCTGTCTTCTCTAGGAAAGAGATCATGACATTTCCCGTTGCCCCTTCTCAGACTCTGCCTTTGATGGTCCACCAGCTACTGCTGCAGCTTCTGAACTAATGAAAGGCAAAGGATGAACTTCCCCAAACACTGTGTTGCTGGGACACATCAGTGGATCTCTGGGAGGAGGGGGTTTGCCATTTTGTTTGAGCAGCTCAGCAATTCCCAGGGTGTCTGCCTTGCACTGTAATGCAGTCAAACTCCCAAACTCTGTGGGAGTCCCAGGAGCTGAACATGCCTTGCATGGGCTACAGCCTGGTGTTGACAGTTTGGGGTACCAGTGAATTTGAACCCCAAACCCTTCCCTGAGTACCACAATGTGTTCATTGCCAGAAGGGAGGGTGTGGGCTCTGCACTGTGGGGTTTGGAGGACTCTGTGGTGTGAGACACCTTCTACTGTATTCTCCTTATCAAGTGGAGAGGTGGGAGGCAGAGCGCAGGAGGAAGGAAGGGAAGAACAATTATCTCCCATAATATCAGAACAAACTGCAGGCTCTGGACAAAACTGGAGGTGTTTCTATGCAGCTTTCTAGAGGAGATTTGGTTCTTTTGCTAGATGGTTTCTTGGCTTTTCACAATCAGGTAAAGGATTTGGTAAAACTATTTGTGTTCCAAGCTGAACCAGCCCAGAGACTAAATCAGACACTGAGTACTTCCCAGATGAGCTCCATCTGCAGGTTTGCACTAAGCTCCCAAAAGCTTACAGAAGCAGTGACTGTTGGTTTTGAAAAGAGTCCTGAGCTGTTTAATGGATGGGAGATGGGGTAGGACTTGTCACAGCCTTGAGACAGACCTGTCGAGCTTTCTAAGTCATACAGGACAGTGGAACATATTTATCTTCTGCTGACTAAAAGCTGTCTGGGGCCATGGGCCTAGAGCCCTCTGTGATAGATGCCTGGCACTGTGCTATGCTCAGCCTGTATTTCTGTCAGAGCTGTGCTCCCAGGGACAAGGCAGATGCTTCTCTGCTGTGGTTAGGATTGAGAGAGCAGTTCTTGTTGGGCTCAGCTCTCCATCCCACAGTGAGCCAGCAGATACCTTTGGCTGGGGAGCCGCAGGGATAAATGCCGGAAACACATCCCTGCAAGGGTCTTGGCCACTCAGGCTATCTGGTGAGGCTCTGATGAGCTGCAGTGCATGGTGGATTCCACCACAGAGTTGAGATCAGCCATTCCTCATTCTAGCTTCTTGCTCCCACTTGTGCCACTTTGCTCCCACATAGAACCTTTCCATGGAAATGTATAACAATCCTGTCAATCTAGGTGTGACAACCGTTGCATTCGTAAGAAGCAAACCTGTGCAGGGCATCTTGTCCACTTCTAGCTTTTGCGAGTACTTTAATGGATAAAGCATGTTGCCTCTCTTCAACATATTACATGCACAAATCAGGTGTTCAAGGCCAGGTTGGATAGGGTGGTGGCATGGTTCAGTGGGAGGTGTCCCTGTCCATGGCAGGAGGTTAGAACTGGATCATCTTAAGGTCCTTCCCAACCCTAACTATTCTATGATTCTATGATTTTATGATTACCTTCTGCCTTTCTGTGTCGCTCCACCTCTGCAGAAGGCACTCTCTTCCTACTGCCACATCCCCTCCTCCCTCCCTGAATCCCTGGAGGGATTGAGCTCTGCGCATCAGCACTTCAGAGAGCAATTATTTTCTGTTGTCCTCAGCTTTGTAATGGATGAGAAAAGTGTGACTTTGCCTGGTGCAGATTAGGCATTGATGATGATACAGGTGTGGGGATTAAAGCAAACCAATGAACTGTAGTTTTTGGACAGTTAATCTTACTTGAGGAATTTTCATTTCTTCAGTGTTTCCCTCTTAAATGCAGAAAAGGTTGGACTCAACACAGATGGAGAAGAAATTTAGTGAGGTGGGTTCTCTCAAGATACAATGTGTGTTTCTTTATTAGTTTGGAAATATAAGGGTTCTGTGCCTAGTAATTGGAATATTGAAACCTTTCTGTATGGGCCCACTTCATACCAACCCAACTGAGAAGCTGCACAGGGCAGAGCCTGGCTCACACATTTCTCACCTCAAAGCTGTTTCATCCTGACCAAGAACTGCAAATGGGGAAGTTGTACAAGTGGGATTTTACAGTTGTTTTTTGTACCCTGCAAGGGTGAGCAGTGAAGAGCAGGAAAGATATCGTGCTGAGTTCCTTCCTCAAAACCTGCGGAGATTAGAATTTAGCCTCAGAGGGAGTCAGGAGTAGGTAGGTCTGGGATTTTTAATCCCTTTCCGCTTCCACTCTTGAGAAGATCTGAACTTTCCTTCAATTCTGTCTGTCCAAACCGTTCTGTCCTTGCTCACAATTAACTCACTGTGCATTTCCAAGTGTGAGAATATGCTTGTCGCTGTTAAAACTCAGGCTCTTGCTCTTGGAGGCACACTTGGGGAGTACCTTCTAGGGAAGGGACAACATTTCTTCTGCTCTTCTTCTGATAATTTCAGTGTCACAATGTTATGACATTACCGTTTTGGGCTTTTTCACGTTTACATTAGGAATGGGAAAAAAAGAAGGAGGAGCAGAGTGCATTAAAACTCGGCAGTGAGAAGAGGCAGATGGTCTTACCACACACAGACTGACACCACTTGGGAAGCAGTTCTCATTCAGTCTTTCTTTTATAACTTATTTTCCAAGTGATCTATGAAGACGGTGGTGCTCTGGGTGACCCAGCAGGGAGAGACTTTGTACAGCACTCCTTGGGCCAGACCCAACCGCAGTGGCGATGGTGCAAGGGAGACAACTGCACAGTGCTCAACTGTGGTATGAGAGTGACCACAGCTTTCTTATTTCCCTGGCAACCACCTCACTTGAAGTTACGAACCAGAAGATGGGGAAAGGATTTTCTGTCACCCGTTTAGTTCTTGAACTTTCCACCAGCTGGTATGAGAGACACCTGTCCATTGCGTATAGTAAGAGGTGACACAAAATGTGCTCTGAAGATGCCACAAGCAGCTGGGAGATAGATAGGATTTGGTCAGAGTTGAATCTGTGTGAATGAAGGGAAAGAGTATTAGAATTCATTATTCAGCTTTGAAAGATTTCAGTCCACCTGGTTTCCAATATTGCTTTCTGCAAGTGTAGGAATTGCCAAAACCCCCTTTTTTATCCCTGGATATTCACCTATTTCAATTCTGATGTGTACTGTCAACTGCAAAATTAAGTCAGGACACAGGCAAATGGTGAATTAAAATTTGCAGTGCGGCTACAGTCTGAAATTCACACCCTATTCATTTTTCAATGGTTGAGATTGCAACTCACGTCATATACAAAGTTTTGTTTCTCTAGCTGCAGCACAGATTGTGTAATTCATTATAAATATTTGCAATTCTTAGCTCTAATAACCTATGCTTTGGAATATCATTCATTGAGAGGACTATGGAATTATTCTGAATAATGCGTGAATAGGAGAATTTACAATGAGCACTCAACTAACGTACAGCAAAAATTAGTGCAGTTATTAACTGCAATAGATACAGGTTTATGGATGGCTGTAGCATTTGTTCAGGAGTTCTGTGCACCATGAGAGTGAAAAAAAAATGCTGTAATCATTTGAACAATTCTGTCTTCCCCTTTAACCATATTGCTTGAATATCTTTTGTCGCACAGAGATATTCATGCAACACAAAACAACAAACTCACGCCTTCATGAGTCATTAAACTCTCATTTTGCACAGGTGGATGGGAACCCAGATCAGCATTGCTGGAGTTCTTGGAAAAAACAAGTTCTGAATTCTGCCTCAGCAAAGATGAGTTTGAGTAAAACATATTTGATCAATGATTGAGGTAGGCAAACTCCGGAATGTTTGAGTCTAGGAGCTCACCGCAGTGTATTCTCCATTTCCTCTCAGCAGTGCACAGTTCAGCACAGTACAGTGTATTGGTCTCTTTAGGAAAATGTACAGTGAGTGCTTTATTTACTCATTTGCCATCAGATGCAGGTCTTCTCAGGGAAAGCCAATGCCAGTTTTATTTCTCCAAAGTAAAGCACATCCTGATTTGCTTTTTAGAAGAGCCAAGAGGAGCAAAGTGAAAAAAAAAGCAGCCGCACGTTGGGGGCTGGAAGTTCATTGTCTTCATAAATACAGAATTGCATTAATAAGCCAATCAGCCCACACTCGTGTCAGAACTCTGCAGGTGCATAAAACAATGGGAGAAGTGTGCAGTAAACCATGGCGTGCAGCTGGTACTTGACGCCAGAGCTCTGCTGTGGAGTCTTATTGGTCCCAGGAGGGAACGTGAGTAATTGTGCCAGTAAATCTCCCAAACTGCAGCAAGCTCGGTGCTTCCTGGCTGCTGCTGGAACTGGCAACACAGCAACTCAGGTCTCCAGTTTTTTGAAGTTTAGCAACTCCATGGCTAATGGATCTATTGGAATCCAAATAAATCCACCCTGGCTGTAGGGAGGAGAAGTCAGAGCTCCTGTGGAGCGAAGGAAGAAGTGATGTGTGCCTATCAGTGATTTCATGGACTACAGTTGTGGCTGCACTCAGAAAACACAGAGGTTAGTTACTCAGAGCTGCTTTCTGATGGAACCAGCATGTCTTTCTCAAGGATTTACAAGTAAAAGAATTCCTCCTGTTCTGCCTCCTCCTGTTCCTCTTATCTCTTGTCCTTCCTTAGGCACTAAGACAGCTGCAGAGACCGCAGAACTTCCTGAGGCAGAATAACACACTACCGAGGTTCAGAAAGCCCCAGCAGATCCACCGCTCCTCCACAGCAGCAGCCGAGGGGCTTGCGCAGCCCAGCACATCCCAGCCGACAGCCTGGTCAGTGCAGGCTCCCAGTCTTCTGCTCACGTGCTTCTTCTCCAGCTCTCCTGAGGCAGAGACGTCCCTTGGTGGTTGGCAAAGCTGTCCCAGCATGGGTGCTTCCTTGGCAAAGGTGCATTTCGCCTCAGTTGGGTACATGCACGTTCGTTACTGCACTTTCCCATGGGACAGAATGGTGGTCGCTGCTGTGGCAAAGGTGTTTTGGAGGAAGGAGGGACTGTGGCAGCAGGCATGGAGGGACAGGTCAAGCACAGCCAGAGTAATATCTCAGACCTCCCTGCTGGAGTCCCTACAAACCATTTCAGTATCAGCAAAGAAGAATCTTGAGCCCGGATCTGCTGCTGCTACATGATGCTAAATATTTGTCTCCCCTGTGTTTTCTGTCTTTCTCTCTCATACATGTGCTTGAAAATCATGGAGATGCATAATTAGGTAACAGAGGGAATTAATTTCTGGAAAGGAGATGTTTGCAGGCTGCATTATCAGGGAAGTGTTACACTCTGTTGCTTTGGTGATGTTGGAAAGAGTACAATGTGCAAGGGCTGCAGTGGGAGCCTGGAATTCAGCTCCAGGCTTCAGCAGCAGCCAGCCAGTCTGGGCAAGGAAGGGCTTCAGTGCATCTTAAGAAAAACAAAAGCAGTCAAAAAATGAAGAATAATTACATATTTCAGTAAATGCACAACTCTTCTTGGATAAACTTGTAAAAGGCTCTGATCTTTAGCTGATCCAGAGGTGAAAGGTGAAGGCTTGGGTTCTGTCATGGTTTAAGCCCAGTTGGCAACTCAGCCACGCAGCCCTTGCTCACTCCCTCCCCCTTCCTACCCTCTACTCCCAGAGGGATGAGGAGGAGTATCAAAAGGATATAACTCCCATGGGTTGAGATAAGAACAGTCCAGTAACGAAGGTATAACACAAACCACTGCTGCTACCACCAGTAATAATAATGATAGGGGAAGTAACAAGGGAAGAGAATGCAATCGCTCACCATCCGCCAACCTATACCCAGCCCGAACCCAGCAGTGACCTCACTCTTCAGTGTAACTCCCCCCAGTTATATACTGGGCGTGACGTGCTGTGGTATAGAATACCTCTTTGGGCAGTTTGGGTCTGGTGTCCTGTCTCTGCTTCCTCCCTGCTTCCCCTCCTCCCTGGCAGAGCGTGAGACTCAGAAAGTCCTTGGTCAGAGTAAACATTACTGAGCAGTAGCTAAAAACATCAGTGCCATCAGTGCTGTTCCCAGGCCAAAAGCCAAAACCATAGCACTGCACCAGCTACTAAGAAGGAAAAAAATGACTGCTACTGCTGAACCCATGACAGGTTCGAACTCAGGATGTCCTACTGCCCTCAGCTTCAAAGCCAGCCATCTACACTGCTCATTCACTCTGCTAGGCTGCCTGGAGGCTCGACCAAATTAGCTGAAAGGGTAAAATCCAGTATTTATGGTTCTTCTCAAGTTTCTGAAGGTTTTTTGGCTTTGCTTTAAGGAGAAATAGGCAAGCAGCAGATAGGCATCTGGGTGCACAAAATTCACAAACAGACCCAGCAAGGGAACAAAACTCATCAATAACAGAGCTAGTATTTTAGCTTGGTTTGACCAATTTGCAATTGACATGGTAGTGAAACTTCACTGTGACTTAAATTTGCAAACTCAAAGGATGAACATCTAATTTTCTTTATTTTAGCACTCACTACATCATGAATACCTTTCCAAACCTTTTCCCCTTTGCACAAAGGGAACAGATTTCTCTGTAGATGTTCTGTGATTTTTCTTATCACTAAAATATCATTTAGAAAAGAATACCAGTGGCAGGATACTGCTGCCCAAAGCTATACTGTTATGTAGAACAAAACCAGGTTGTTAGAGTTAAAATTCTTGACTAGCAGGAGCTGCCTGGGAATTTTAATGATGCTGCAAGATGGATCAGAGCTTTGACATATGTTACCATCTTCTTTGCTACAAGTTCATTAGCCCCAGGATGGGTCGTTTGGACTTGGTCTGCTATTTCCTTCATTGCCTCATTGCTTGCAGTTTCACACTGGATTTCCATAGGTCATTTTAGAGGCGCGGTGTAAGCAGCATATATTTTGCTGTGCTTGTGAGACTTGAAGCAATTACAGGCTACTAAGCTTGAGGATGTGTATTGTAATTTCTCCAGCAGTTGCCTTATTAATGGGTCCAATAGGCAAGAACATCACTCCTTTGTGAATGTGCTGATAAAATACATTCCCACTAAGTTGTTAGTTGCATTTAGGAAGTTTCTGAGCAAAAGCATGAGAAGCACAAGGAGTGATGACGTACCCCTGCCATCTCCATCCCCTGCAAAGTTTGGGGGTTTGTGCAAGTCCGTTTTTTTGATAGGGTTTTAGGGGAAACTCTCTGTTGAGAGACGAGTAATTTTTGTTAGCAGAGGAACTGATGAATCCTGCTGCGGCACAGCTGCTGTCTTTGTATATGTTTGGGCTGGGATTTTGATTTTTCTCATTGATGGCAGGGATTTATTTTGCTTCATCTTAGCAAAGAGCTGCAAACATTGTGTTTACCTGCAAACCACCATGCTCCTGCGATAGGGTGACTCTGGTTAGCAGGCCTGTGGGCAGCCAGTCTCAGCTGATTGTACCCTGTAGGGGCATTATCGCGTTGCTCCATGGAGGACCTGAGGGAATGTCCTTTTTTGTGTCTGGGAGGGCTCTATCCTTAGGGACCCTTCAGGACTTAGCAAGAGGCACAATAAAAGCCAATGAATTTTTTCAGGCAATAGACATAAATCTTGGTGGACTTCCCTTCATTTGCAGTAGTGTCATTTGTCATCAGCTGTGGGTCCCTGGCCAAGAGTGTGCCTCATGCAGCATGAGCGCTGCTGGAGGGGTATCACATGGGTGGCTCTAGGGGTCACTCTGGAGGCTGCTCTTTCCTTGTACAGAGCCACACCTCATGAGAGCACTTCATCCCAAGGTGTGAAATGTATCAATCAAAGCATTTAAAAAGGGTGACTTCAGAGGTGACAAAGAGTATTTCCTTCTTTTGGCACAGCCCCAGGGCTGAGCCCTCTGGGCAGTGCAATCAGAGATTGCTCAAGATGTGTTTTGCACTCTGATCGTTTCAGTTCAAGTCAAGTCTCAGTTCCCCTTGCCAGTAGAAGCAGCACCTCATGGCTTCGTACCACAGCCCGAGCGTGGCTGGCTTGTTTCGCTTGCAAAGTGGAAAATGAGAGGGGATCTGTCTGCCGTCTTTAAATATGTCAAAGGATAAAGACTGGGAAGGGAGGAGTTGTTTAAACTAAGGAATAATCCTATCGCAGGAACAAATGGATATAAAGTGACCAGGAATAATAGCAAGCATGGAATTTTACAAGTTGCCAGCCATCATGGTAGTGATGGTTTGAAACAACCTCTTTGTAAAATTAGTGGAGGAAAATGTCTGCTTTTTAACAAGCTGAAGCTTTATGAACTTACAAAAATCATCTCATTATATGGTATGGCTGTGCTAGCAGGAAGCTGCCTTGGGACCTCATAAACTCCTGCTTTTGCTGTAATTCCAACCCTAGCGGAAACCAGGAGAGCTGAGCTGCTTCAGGTCTTCTCAATACCTGACCACACTGCCTATGTAAAGTCCAACTTTCTCCCTCATCCTGCTGGCAGTGCAGATGGGGATGTGTAGATGGAAAAGCAGCCTCAGCCACAGCTGAGCTGATGGGAAGCTGCAGTAAAGGATGCTTCTGTCTCATTCCCAGGATCCAAGTTTGGCAGAAAATCACCCCCACAGATAAATATCAAGGAAGGCATTGTCCTTAGATGGTGGTGTCCAGACTTCTGATCTAGAATGTGATATAAAAAAATCTGAGAAGACAGGCTAATGGCTGTCCCACTGGTAAACATGAGGTCATGAAAAGCAGCTCTCAATTCTCCAAGCTAATTCAATTTTATGAGGTCACAATTTGCAAGAAGTATGATATGTTTGACTTGGTACCTGCATCAGCATGGCGTGTATTAACTAGATCACCCCCTTGGTTTGTAAATCATATAAATTGCCATCTGCTAGTGGATGTATTTCTAGTTGGGACTCTTCAGGAACAGGTCTTGGTCATAAGCAGTTTACTTTTAATCTCCTCTTTGGAGAAAAACAAATAATTGCTGATAACATATTCAGGTAGCACTAGATTAGAAGACTAGCAGTAATACGAGCAAGCAGCACAGGGCTGCTCTGCACTCTGAATTACTCAGCTGAGCACAAGGGAAATGTTTCTACAGTTACAGAAACATGGTCTTTATGGCTGTGCCTTTTTATGGCTATGCCTCCCGGCACACTGAATGCAGACTACAGGCTAATAAAATAAAAACCCAGTGTGAAACAGGCTTCAATACTGAGTATCAGCTCCCACTTGCTGCTGAGCCTGAAAGGTGAAGGGGGCTGATCCACAAACATGGAACCAACACTGCCCACACACCCAGCCCAGGCAGGGCTGGCAGAGGGGTACCACGCTCCAGGAGGATGCTGAAAACAATGACGTGTGGTTAAAGGTTTCAAATAGAGGCTGTAGCAAAATAGTCCTGGCAGACGAACCATTTATCTTCTATTAGAAAAGTAGAGACCAGTGTCTGCTTGTGCTACATAAGTCTAATGTACTGATGTGTAGCAAGGGAAAGACCTGGAAGTTTTAAGTGCACAAACTTGCATCAGAGAGTATTGAGTTTTAAAAGCAAAGATCATAACTCATGACCACTGATACTTGTGCAGCTTTCTACCACTAGAAATATGAGATTTAAGACTGTATTTCTTTGTAATAACCCCTCTAGTTCAAGAACAGGTATGCAAGAATGAGTTCAAGGAAGACCCACAGCCTGTTCTGTTTAGGACATACTGGGTGATGACAGGAGTCTCTGCTGATTGAGTGACCTGGTTTCCAGGATGGGGATGTCCTCAGCCCCTTCACTTTCAATCCATTGCTTTGTTGTACTAGCACTGAGGGCACCCATCAGGGAGCAAGTTCAGCATTTATTTGGGTGCTGCACAATTTCAATGACCCTGAAATAATCCCTGTTACTTCTCTGAATACATTTCTTTTGTGCCTTTGCTCTTATTTTCCAGTTTCTCCTTCAGAGTGGGTATGTGATGGCATGTACAGTGCACGCAGATATCTCATCTCATTCTGCCATTTAATGCTAGGCCAGACAAAGTAGCTAAAAATAGTAGAGGAAGACAATCTTGTAGCAGGGAAAAGGCTCAGACTGGTGAATTAGAGTATAGCACTTATTAGGTCTTTTCCTTTGCTGATGTTGTTAATCTTAGTCAAGAGATAATTTGGGTTTCACTTAAATTTCATTATTCTATAAGAATATAGGAGATCATTAGGCTCGATAACAACTGAACAAAGAGTTTTGTTGTATCTTGAAGGAGCTTTCTTGTATTTTTTTATGAACCTTTGCCAATATTTACAATCAAACTTATGTTCCAGCTTCCCTTGCATGATTTTACAACTTGGCGTCTTCTCCACAGTAACAGCCTTCTAGTGTAACATTCACACATACTGTGACTAGGAGTTGTGAAGGATCATGAGCAGGGCACAGAGTGCTATAAATATCAGGAGGTACATGATAACTCAAGCAGGAGATATGGGCTGAGTCAGGAAGTGCAGACTGAGATTATACAAACTGCTCTGCAGCATGTAAGATTCCCTTGGGTCTGGGAATCTAGATGTTCCACAACAGTAAAAGTTATCACCATAAAAATAGAGTTTCACACATAGCCAAGGATTTGGATGTATTGCTCTGTGCAGCGTCAAACAACCTACAGGCAAAGAGATGGAACATCATCATGTGCACAACTGTCTTGTTCTTTCTTCCCCTTCTCCCTCATCTGAAGAAAGATGTGTGTATTTCTGCATCTCCTGACTTCTTCAAGGAGGTGACAGCACAGGGCCCCTGCAGCAGCTGGTGGCACCCAGAGCTCCTCCAGGCAGCTGATGTGCTGCCAAGGGGCCTGAATGCACCCTGGGCAAAAGCATTTCCAACAGTGATGAGTACACCCAGCATGGCAGTGCACATGGGGATGTGTGGATGGAAAAGCAGCTGCAGCCACAGCTGGGCTGATGGGAAGCTGCAGTAAAGGATTCTTCCCTTCTATTCCCAGACTGTCCTACTGTTTGCTCCTGTGACAGTTGCCTGCACCCACTGTCCACTGATGCTCCCATTGCCAAGCCCTGGACCACTCATCCTTCTTAGCTCTCTTCCAGCAGCTTTCTTCTCACTGTTGAAGTGCAAAGATTAAAAAGGAGAAGTGGGAAAAGAAGGTGGAGAGCCAAGACCAGTTCTACAGCATGGCTGTTTGCTTCAGGTAGTAACTCCTGCGCCCTGGAAGCTGCCATAAACAGAGTCAGTGCTGGGGAGGTTTGGCCTCTTTTTATTTAACAGTAACACAGAAACATCTCCAGGCTTTTTCTGTGTCCTGTAATGTCACCCCAAGGGAAGGGAGTGGGAGCTGTTAGGCACAGTTGCCTTTGGGCTCCTGCTACGCAGACACCACCAGTCAGGCTGCACCTGCCTGATCAGAGATGCCAGCCACTTCCCACATCATTTCAAATCCAGACATCAGCAAAAAGAATCACAAAGGCCAAGGGCTGTAGAAGAGGAAAGGAGACTCTGGCACAGTGTGGAAAATAAAGACCAGGATTCATGCCATTAATTGAAAGCAGAAAAGCTGTGTGTGGGTGGGAGCTTATAGCGAGATATAGTGCTTGGGAACCTCTTGAAGCTGCACTCGCTGCTTGAGATACAGCCCATGGCATGGTTTTGGGAAGGCAACGCGTGTCTGTGCTACTGAACCAACCGCTAGCACGCCGCATGCAGCGCACTGCCAGCTTGCATGGGGGTGGACTGATTTTGTATTGTGGGTGTTTTCTAAAGTTATTGCTAAAACCTTTCTTTGTATTTGTAAATGCAATCAGCTTTTCATTGAGGTTGGGTTATCCCCAGGGTAAGAAGTCGAGACACTGATTTCTTTTCTCTCAGCTGTCATCTGTGAAGTCTGGGGTAAAGTTCCTCCTCCTACTCCTTCCCTGCCTTTTCTTTCCCAGGGATCACTGCTAAATTTAAAAGCTGAACAGTTTTGAGTTTTTTTTTTTTTCCTTCTGACACTTCGAAATTCTTCTGCATAAAGTTTGAAGTCTGTGGAAAGGGCATGGGGTGACCCTGGCTCCCCTCCCCTGCTCAGCATCCCTGGGACAATGGAGTGCTGATGGCCTCACATTGTGCTGTGCGGGCAGCGTGTGAGCATGTCACTCCTTCCCTGGTCCTCATTGACTCCACGTCAGTGTCACATGCCAGCGAGGCCCTGCAATACCTGCCACCAAGGCAAACTGCCTGTCCCAATACAAACCAGCTCCTACAGGGGCTCCAGCCCTTGGCTAAGCAGATGCTGGCATCTGTGCTGCACCCTGTGTTGGAGGAGGCTGGAACCTTTCTTCATCCAAAACCCACTTGGTTTGCCACTAATCAGGGCACTGCTGAAGACTAGTACATGGCTCAAAAAATGCCTCGCCAGAGGAAACAGAGAGCTTTTGATAAGAGAAAAGCTTCTTGTAATTGTACTGAGCGAAATCAAGATAAATTATCTTATTTTCTACAGAGGAAAGAAGGGATTAGGGTTTTAAAATACCACAGTTTCCTTCAATTTTAGCAAGGTAATCTCTTTCAATATGTCTCTATATTGGAAAAAGAGATTTGTGCTAAGATAAACCCCTTTTTGTTATCTGGCCTAATACAAGACTCAAGATCAGAACTCTTCTGCATCGGTTTGTTTCTATTAGGGAAGCTAAGGCACTGAAGGGCACCTTGAGCTTGCAAGTGACTGAAATATTAACTCACTTCTGTCTATTTTTAATTGCATGACTAGTGCTTTGGGTAATGAAGGCAACTGGTGTATTCTGGTGGGCAGAGACTCACTTAAGGCTTGCTTTCTGGTCTGGGATTCACTGGGAGAACTCCTTCTGCAGGAAAGAGTGGGTATTTTGTACTCTTGTGGGTCATCCAGTGAAGCTGAACTCAGTCCAACACCCCAGGAGCTGCCTGCCTGTCCTTGCCACCCTGCATCCTGCTCACTCTTTGCATATATCACCATCAAAACCTATGTAACCAACCCCCTGGCTCAGCCCTGCTACTCTCTGCAAAGCCTCTCTTAATCTGTTCGTTGCTTATGAAAAATGGGAACTGATCTTGTTTACAGAAGTTTGGTGCTCCAGCTGACAATTGGAGTGCTGTCGGAGGATGGTGCTGGAAGGAAGGGTACCGTTAGGAAAAGCAGAATAGGGGAAGAAGCCACAGGGATTGCTAATCCTGCTGCAGATCGACATTTCCTCTCTGTGCAATTATTGTTGGGTTTCACTTCACTGTCTCTCTGATTCAAATGGAAACTTTAAGTAATTACATTAATTGTTATCTTTTCCAATTAAACCTCTCTGGTCTTTGACATGCATGACTGGCTCTTATTTCTCTCAGCTTTGTGCAGCCAGTTTGCATAATGAACAGTGTGTCCCCAGCATTTTGCAATCATTTGCCTGGAACAGGAACACTTTCTACATGGAGCCCTGGAGAGCTCTGACTGTACTCTCCCAAGGGCTCAAAGAATGCCTCCCTTGCTGCAAAGCCTTGGAACCTACTGCATTCTCCCATCCGCTTCCCTCCTGTTCAGCATCTGCAGCTTTCCTCAAAGTTTCCTTTCCTCTCTCATGCAAAAGGTGGTGCAGGGAAACAGGAAAGGAGTGCATGACAAAAACAGGAAAGTCATCTGTCTGATGGGACTCATACCATAAAGGTGGTCTAGATTTCCACACGTTTACCTTCTCATCCTTCTAGGTCTCCTGACAGTAAAAGCCAGCAGCTCCTGTTCTGTACAAAGTGATTTTAATGGTAATTTTAATTGTTTTGAAGGCCTTGATGAAAAAGCAGGACATTATCTGCTGAGGAAAGTTCTAATCTGATTTTTCTTGAGTCTTTACCGATACAAATCACCATTATTGGGCTGCCTAATTCAATCCCAGCTCTACTTCCTGAATCAGCAATACAATGCTGGATATTTATTCAGGTTTATGCACCTGAAGTAGAAAGCTTCTGCTGAAAAATGAATTTGTTCTGGTGTAGTGGTATTTAGTTGAGATTCTCAACAGCAGGGTCCTGTGCTGGGAATACAGGACAGGCTGAGCAGCAGGTGCTGGGGCTGGTGCAGTGGATGGATGAAGTGTATACCTAAGGTTATCTGCCTTCCAACTGTAATCAGAACTCTGTTGCCTGTTGCACCGGGGACTGGGATCCAGTGTTCAGAGAGGAGCCCTGCTGGCCATGGCACTGTGCTCCCTGCAGCTGGAATGCTTGACATCTCCTCCTGCCACATGGCAAAGCCCGGGCCTATTGAAAACATATCACACAAATATTGAATGCAGGTTCATCAATTACATTTAGGTAAATAAATACACCCTTCATAATGCATGCTGACATACTGAATTTGATTCCAAGCCCTTTGGGACACTCTCCATTCATTTCAGAGGGCCAAGACAGGGTTTAAAGCTAATTTTGGTACCTGAATAAGTTCTGTTATGGACAGCAATTTACTGTCCAGCTACTTCTCTTCTGGTTCAACTGCACAGCTCCCCACCAAGATCTTTCCCTCCTCACCAGAGATTAGTATGTTAAAAAGTCACAGTCTTTTTAGGCAATGTGTATCAGCATTTGCAAAGAGCTCTGCATGCCTTAGGGCTAGAAATGCTATATAAATCCAAGCAATTATTATTCTAGTGTATTGTTCCTTGTGGCAGCTGACATCTCTCAAATTCAGGGCTAATTGTTTAAGTGCATTTTAATTTTAGGTTAACTGTTTTCTTCTTTTTAATTTTTCAATAACCTTCTTACTTTCTGATTGCTGTAGGAGAATTTATTTCAGCATTATATGCACCCCCTGTTGCTCTGTAAACATACGGTGGAAATCGTCCCTGTTGGTGTAGTTAGATTTGCTTCTAAGGCTTTTGACAGGTCTGTGGGAGAGAAGAGCCCTGTTATTCTCAAGACATTTGAGGCAACTCTTTGATATCTCCAGGAAGGTGTCAAGCACTTTCAGTGTATCTACTGTTATTAGATTGCCTTTTACCATTCTGCCAATTTTTGGATCCTTAACTGTTGCCTGTATTTCCAGCTTCTGGGTGGCTGCTGGTGCCAACCTTCCTGGTTCACATGTTTCACCAAATTCAGGTACCTGCTAAGCCCGCTATGAGCTTCTCTACAGTGTTCATCCACCTGTGATTTCAGTTCTTAGATAGCTGGAAGTGTTTTTCCTTCTTAAACTGAACATTTCGAAACAGTAAATTCACCATTTTGAGGTTTTGGTGTTTATTTCTTTGTCACAGAAAAGATTATAGCAGCTAACATCTGCTGCTCAGTATGCATTTGCATCTTGAATAGATGACCTGACCTGTGAATTGATACCAATGTGGTTTTGACTTGGTTTTGTTACAAGTAAAGATGCAGTATTTCTTTATTTATGCTTTGGGAGTACATAATGTCTTGCAAATACTGCATCAACCATTACATACAGCTGAGTAAGGCTATTCCTGCATTAGGTGATGATTTCCAGTCTTTTGTTCTACATTACTCTTTCTCTTCTCTGCCTATCACAGGCTGCTTCAGCATTACTATCATCTGTCATAGATGACAGCATTTTTAAAGTTCAGGTAGCCACATTTAGGAGGCAGTTTTGGAACTCATCTTTAGCCTTGTTGCCATGTTATACCTGCTATATGATTCCTTCTTTGACCACAATCCTATCAATAGATAATTGTTCTGGATTCTCCCTTTGACCCTATGCCTTCATTTAATCCTCATTAAAGTACATAATTTCTCTTGCTTAAAGAGCTCATTGAGCCATCCATGTTGCCTTTCTTTTACCAATGACAAAGTAAGTGTAGTCCTCTCCTTTGAGATGTACAATCTCCTCAGTGTCTGAAGTCTTTTCATTACATAGAATCATAGAATAGTTAGGGTTGGAAGGAACCTTAAGGTCATTCAGTTCCAACCCCCCTGCCATGAGCAGGGACACCTCCCACTGAACCATGCCACCCAGGGCTCTGTCCAACCCGGCCTTGAACACCACCAGTGATGGAGCATTCACAGCTTCCCTGGGCAACCCGTTCCAGTGCCTCACCACCCTTACAGGAAATAATTTCTTCCTCAGGTCCAATCTAAACTTCCCATGTTTAAGTTTGAACCCGTTACCCCTTGTCCTCTCACTACAGTCCCTCATGAAGAGTCCCTCCCCAGCATCC